>PITA01004982.1:16790-116340 GCA_004023965.1 Spilogale gracilis | reverse complement strand
AAAACCTGTGGGAGATTCTCCAAGATGAGCGACATCAACTCCTTTCCCCTTATCCTCAGGGGTAAAAAAGGCTTTGCTTTAATTTAAACATACTCCAAATGTTACCTCTTCACTAATGTCTAACCTCCCCACAAGTTTTTCAAAAGGAGTTCTGATACCCTATGTGGGACGGGGACTTCTTGGTTATGGTGAATAAACACAATGTTTATAGAAACCCTGCAATCTCAGATAATTGTATCCAAAATGCATCATTTAAGCCCAGAACAATGGGTTCTGATTCCTGATAAAGATGAGTTAACTTCCAATCTTGTTGAGAAGAACAAGGCTGAATGCAGAAGACAACCCTGATAGTCCTTTCTCTTGTCCGTCTGCATGCAGCAGGGGAAAGTGAGGGACTGAGAAGCTCAAGGTTGGATCTCATTTCTGTCCCTCACTATCTTGTTGCACTGGGCAAGGCATAAAACTCTCCCCTCTGTGCCTTTGTTTTCCCATCTGTGAATTGGTAATAACAGTGGTAAAGATTCTTCTAGCAACACAATAACGCATGAGAAAGCCCTCTAAAAATGGAACTGCCACAAGCTCTACTAAGCCACCTCTAACTTCCCAATTACAAAATGTAGAGAGCCAAATTTCCACAGTGCGGCATGGACAGATGATTTGAAAATAAAAAAAGAAATTTAAATGGCTATAAAAACACTTATCGAAGATTCCCCTCATTGGTTGTTTTGCTTGGGGGTTAAAACCATCACCAAATGCTATGGAATATGCTTACTTTGGAGATTGTTAAAGCTACTTTGTGTGAATCCTTTTGGAACCTATCAATGGGTCCCTAGCAAGCCTGATGGCCAGTGGGGACTCTGAGTGCATTTGGTGACACCTGCTGGCTAGGGGTGGTATGACAAGTATGTTCTACGAAGATAAAAGGAGGTGGTCTGGAACCCCTAAACTGGGGATCTGGGAGAGCTGGGCTGGAAGGCAATCTTCTAACACGGATCCTCGATGGCCTGGATCCTTGGGCCAGCAGCGCTGGCATCGCTGGGAGCTTTATGGAAATATAGAATCAGACTGCATTTTTATGAGATCCTCCTGGTGATCATGTGGGCATTAGAGTGCAAGAAACATGTTCTGGAAGATTTAATCTAGTGACTAAGGGTCAAAAGGCAATCCTAGAAGTGGAAAGCTACTCTAATTTCTTTAAATTTAGCGCTACTGCTGTACCTGGTTCAAGTCCTTTGCCACACCAGTGAGTAAAGTGAGGTCTTCCCTGCCCTGACCACCTTGCTTTTCTTAATTCCGTTTTTATGGTTATTTCCTACTTATTCTCTCAAAGGTTTTTTCCTTCCACAGGATCACTTTTACAATTTTACAATAAAATGTCCCAGGGAAACAGGATTCCCATGGCAGAAAATCTGTATAAATGTCTCACTTTGGTGGCACCTGGGTGGCTCAGTCTTTGGGATCTGCCTTCGGCTCAGGTCATGATTCTGGAGTCCCGGGATCGAGTCCCGCATCGGGCTCCCTGCTCAGTGGGAAGTCTGCTTCTCCCTCTCACTCTCCCTGTGTTCCCTCTCTAGCTGTGTTTCTCTCTGCCAAATAAATAAATAAATAAATAAATAAAATCGTTTAAAAATGTCTTATTTTCTGGAGTCCTGTCTTAGGGGTCCTTTGTGGTAAGTAAGAAAAATGAATTCTGGGGAATGTAAGCAATAAATAAATAAGTACATGAGTAAATAATACAATGTATTGGATAAATAGATATGGTGGTAGCTTAGAGAACAAAGAAAAAGCTGAATAAAGCGGTCTTAGAAAGGACAGGAAGCAGGGCACACCAGAGGCTGGCATTTCCAGGTAACCTTTGGGACCCACCTAGTGCCAAATGTTTTCTGTGCCATTGATCAGTAGGCAAATTATTGGGACAGAAAGTCTGTTTGGCTAGTTTGGGTCATGCTTGGCCCTTGGAGAAGGACGGGGAATCTTGATTTCAGGACCCATTAAGAGAGTATCTGATGAAAAAATAAAATCCTGCCATTTACAATGACGTGGATGGAACTGGTGGGTATTATGCTGAGCGAAGTACGTCAATCACAGAAAGATAATTATCATATGATCTCTCTGATATGAGGAATTTGAGAGGCAGGGCGGGGGTGGGAGTCATGGGGGTAGGGAGGGAAAAAATGAAACAAGATGGGACCTGGGAGGGAAACAAACCATAAGAGACTCTTAATCTCAGGAAACAAACTGAGGGTTGCTGGACGGTGGGGAGCGGGAGGGATAGGGTGGCTGGGTTATGGACACTGGGGAGGGTATGTGCTATGGTGAGCGCTGTGAATTGTGTAAGACTGATGATTCACAGACCTGTACCCCTGAAGCAAATAATGCACTATATGTTAATTTTTAAAAATGAGTATCTGATGAGTACGTCTGGGTTCAGCCCCTGTCACAGTCAGCATCCATTCTGAGTGCTTGCATGTGGGAATATCCATGTCATTCTAGTTACTATACATTTTGACTATCAGCCCTGGAGAGGGGTGGATCCCCCAAAGAAGCTTGAGGTATTTTAGCTGAAAAAGGTTTTGATGATAGGCGGGCAGACCCAAGAGATGTTCTCTACACTCATCTGTACTATGAAACAGACTGGCACCAAAGTACTGATTGGGGAGGACAGACAGAACACATTTACTCTAAAACCCACGGAGTTATTCAAGGATGTATCTGTTTTATAACCATTGATGCACATGATCGGAGTGTTCAGCAAAGTCTTGATGATTTTTGGTTCTTTCTTTTTTATAAAGATTTTATTTATTTATTTATTTGTCAGAGAGAGGTGAGCACAAGCAGGGGGAGCGGCAGGCAGAGGGAGAAGCAGGCTTCCCGCCGAACAGGGAGCCCGATGTGGGGCTCGATCCTGAGTCTCCAGGTTCATGACTTGAGCCGAAAGCAGTCGCTTAACCAACTGAGCCACCTAGGTGCCCCACTTTTCTCCTTTTTAAATAAGACAGAAGAAGAAAAGATAGTGTAGCTATGAAAACTCCACTCTGTCACCAGAGCTATATCACAGCTCTCTGGGAAAACATCGAGGGGAATAAACATTTGCATCCCATGGCAACGCTCCAACTGACCAATCGTCTGAGCGGAAAGATGTTCCTTGGTTAGAAATTCGTGCCTACAAAGGGTCCACCGAGTTACTCACCCTTAGTTATGGATAATAAAGTCAGTCGACAGCCAGGCGAAGTGTCTTAATCACGGAGCCTTTCTGTCTCCTGGGAATTTTGCAAGGACTGACGGAAGCCCTCACAGAGTGAAGTAAATGAGCCCGTGTATCACACAGAAGACTCAGGGGTCTACTAGTCGCCTTGCAAGGCTTCTAAACTAGAAGAAAGCATTTTCCTTTTTTTTTTGAGTATTTATTAATTATTTGAGAGAGAGACAGTGTGCAAGCAGGCAGTGGGGCAGAGGGAGAGAATGAATCTCAAGCAGATGCCCTACTGAGCCCGGAGCCTGACCCAGGGCTCAATGTCACGACCTTGAGATCAAGATGTTGAGATCATGACCCAAGCCAAAATCAAAAGTCAGATGCTTAACTGACTGAGTCATGCAGGCGTCCCAGAAGAGAACATTTTCTTTTCTGTTCTGAGCACTTATCACACTCTATATATAACTAATAATAATAATAATAATATAGTATTAGGGAAACCATGATGGTAACCCCACATGCACTCTCCATAGACCTATCGCTATGAGCAGTGCTGTTAAATTCATTATGTCCATGTGAAGTCTTATTTCTCTGTTTCAAAACTGTTTCATGAGATAAAATAACCGATTTTTGTGTTGTTGGGGAGACTTGGCATCTACGGCCCAAATAACTAGTATATGTACATTTCTTTGAATCCTCCTGTTTCATCTTGAAAATCCAAGTGATTTTCATATTCCATACCATAACCTATCCTTGCATATTTTTAGAAGAGTTTATTTATTTGAGAGAGAGAATGAGAGACATGAGCAGGGGGAGGGGCATAGGGAGAGGGAGACACAGGCTTCCCACTGAGCAGTGAATTGGATGTGGGGCTCAATCCCAGGACCCTGGGATCATAAACTGAGCTGAAGGTAGATGCTTAACCAACTGAGCCACCCAGGTGCCCCGATCCTTGCATATTTTAAAAAGAAACTGATGTTTTCTCCCAGATTCTGGCTGCACATTCGTTGTTTAGGAAGTGGTGGCAGGCACACAGGATCACAGTCACCTGACTGAGATGGCTCAGTGCGGAGCAAAGGGCTGGGGGTCCCCACCCTGGCTCTGTTGCTGTTCCCGGGTGGACAAGAGCGGGAACTTAATTTCACTGCCTCTCAGTTTCCCCCTACTTGGACAATGAGGTAGCTGATTTCTGGTACACTCTCTAATGCAGCTCAAAAAGCCTGCCATCCTGGTCATCTTTGTTGGGGATTCCAGGAGGGTAGAAAAGGAAGTTAGAAAGAGTGACCAGAAAAAAAAAAAAAAAGAAAAGAAAAAAAAAAGAAAGAGTGACCAGAAAGCCACCTCTTCTTCATCTAATATTTCTGGTCCGTCTCAGGAATTTTCCTTTGGAAGTCCCATCTCTGCATCTGTGCTCCACAGTCTTTGGGGAGGAGGTCCAGAAACCGAGTCCTGGAATTGAAAGCCAGAAGTACAAGAAAAAAGGGATCCGAGAGTTTATCCTTTAAATACCAAATTCTTGATTAGGGCTCCTCCACCATCTCTTCTTTCTTTATGGGAACAGAGCGGAGATAGTGAGTGCCCCAGCGCCTGCCACAGTGCTTGTCCCTTTCTCTCTGGCATTGTCCATTCTGTTGCAGAAGGGTGGCTTATCAGGAGCTCAGAAGGATAAACCCTATCCCAGGCGATTGAATTAAGATCGGAAAATATCCCGACAGGCTGGAACAATGGATGAAATCTAACACTTGAAATTTAATCAGGATGAATGTAAAGTCTGGCTCACAGGTTCAGAATACCACGTGCATGGACATAAACAGCTGGTCTCATGAAAAAGGCCTAGATTGCTTGGTTTACTACAATCTCAGTCTGCACCCAAACTGTCCACTAAGAATGATTGTGTGCACCCTGCCCCCCACTCCGGGGCGTCCCCTCACTGAAGCTAGCACGGTGTGGGCCTTACTGAATAAAGTTCACTGAAGGGGTGCCCGGGGGCCCCCAGACGGTTAAGTTTCTGACTCTTTTTTTTTTTTTTTAAGATTTTATTTACTTATTTGACAGAGAGAAACACAGCAAGAGAGGGAACACAAGCAGAGGGACTGACAGAGGGAGAAGCAGGAAGCCTGATGTGGGGCTGAGCAGGAAGCCTGATGTGGGGCTCGATCCTGGGTCTCCAGGATCATGACCTGAGCTGAAAGCAGTCGCTTAACCAACTGAGTCACCCAGGTGCCCCAAGTTTCTGACTCTTGATCTCAGCTCAGGTTATGATGTCAGGATTGTGAGTTCAATCCCTGTGTTGGGCTCCATCAACAAAGTTCACCAAAGCAAGAGAAGAAAACTCTGCACACTTCTCTGCTCTGTGTTATTGTTGTTTTTTAAAGATTTTATTTATTTATTTGACACAGAGAGAGAGATCACAAGTAGGCAGAGAGAGAGGAGGAAGCAGGCTCCCTGCTGAACAGAGAGGCGGATGCGGGCCTTGATCTCAGGACCCTAAGATCATGACCTGAGCTGAAGGCAGAGGCTTTAACCCACTGAGCCACCCAGGCGCCCTGCTCTGTATTGTTAACCACATCTGTATCATCAGTGTGACTCGGTGATAGGAAGCAAAACAGACAAGGTCAAGAGGGACAGACTTGAGGCAGGTGAACTGTGACTATACACTCAAGAAAAAAATGAGAACAAGGGAAATAATGTCAATTATTATTGACAGAGTTTTGGCCCCTTTACCTTCCTGAAAGTTCCTGAGGATCCTCATGGGTCCCCAGACCACCGTTTGAGAATTGACCATGTTTTGGCTTCTTTGGCTTCGGGCATCTCATCTAAACAAAGCAGGAAGGTGAGAAGAGGTGAGCAGGTCACACTATCTTCTTACCCAGAGAGGGAAAGCTCCCCTAGCAGGTCTGTGGCCAGCCAGCCCTGTCACAGGATCTTAGCTAGCTGTTGTCCAATATGAAAGCAAAGAACAAAACCCGACAGAGGTGTTTGGAAGTTTGGAAGGAAACAAAGACAGTCCAGAGAACCGAGTAACAAAAATTTGAAACCCATAACTACTCTCTTCGGAGAAGTAAGAGGACAATATTGGGTCCTTAAAGTAAGAGCAATATACTATTAAAAATATTTTGCAGCTGAAATAAAAATTCAACAAGTGGCTTGAGAAATAAAATAGAGAAAATCTCCCAGAAAAAAAAATACAAGTCAGGATGCAGGAAGACAGCAACACAAGTAAATGAGATAAGATTTAAAAAAAAAAATTAGAGGATACATACACAAGGTGGAATCAGCCAAGTCAGATAAATTGCACAGGGGTGCCTGGGTGGCTTGGTTGGAAAGCGTCTGCCTTGGGCTCAAGTCCTCAAGTCGTGATCCCAGAGTCCTGGGATCGAGCCCCACGTCAGGATCCCTTCTTGGGGGAGTCTGCTTCTCCCTCTCCCTCTGCCTGTCACTCCCCCTGCTTTGTGCTCTCTTTCTCTCTCTCTGCCAAATAAATAAATTAATAGTCTTAAAAAATATAAATTGCACAAAGAAGTGAGAAAATGGAAAATTACCACGGAAATAATTCAAGGAAATACTCAAGAATTTGAGCATTTGAAGAGTGGTTCAGGAATCAGGAGAATTGAGCTTCCGGATTACAAGAGCCTACGCATGCGCAGCAGGAGGAAAACCTTGAAAGGCAGGTCATGATGGCATTTTCAAATTGTGCAGATAAAGCAGAGGGAGAGGGAGATAGGCAGAGACAGAAAGAGACGAATTCAGAGAGAGAGAAGTCATATACACAAAAAATCTGAGTTAGATTGACTATGTGTAGAATGTTGCATTGACAATAATTTGCCTTCAGAATTTTGAAGGCATTGCTTTGCTGTCTTCCTGCAGCCTGATTTCTGTATGAGAGCTCTCTCTCTATAAAACTCTCTCAAAAATGTATCTTCATCTCTGTCTCTGTCTCTCAACCTGTGTCTCTCTCCATAATGTTTCCTATTGGTTCTTATTGGTTCTTTTTCTCCGAATGTCCCATAATAAATTGGGCAGGCAGATTTCTGTTATGCCAGGGGACAAAGGAAGGATGGGTACTGGAGACTATTAGGAAAAGAAGTAACGAAGAACTTCAAGAAAAGCAATGACTTGTGTAAGAAAGGAAATGTGGCCATGGTGGACTGCTTGGCTTAGCAAGGACTGGAATTTTGTGTGATCACAAGTAAACTCTGAAACACTGATTTCACCCTGAATCATCATGTAACTATTAGAATGAGAAGAAGAAAATGAGGAGCAGTAAATGCTTTCCAGGTGCTAAATGATCCTCTTGTACATTAGGACCCTGCTATCGCCCCAAAATTCACATTATATATATGTCATACATAATGTAGCCCATATACATATAACCCAATATATAGCCATATATATATATTTACACTATATATAATGTAGCCCAAATTCATATGTCAAAATCCTGACCTTCAATGTGATAGATAGCATTAGGTGAGGCCTTTGAAAGAGTCTCTCCTGGGGCGCCTAGGGGGCTTAGTCGGTTAAGCATCTGAGACCTGGCTTTGGTCCCAACTCCAATGGTTGGGATGATGTGTTCTCGATCCCAGAACAACATGATCTGAGTGTTCCGGGATCGAGCCCTGCATGGAGCTCCCTGCTCAGCGGGGAGCGCTGACCCTACCCCCTGCTCATGCTCTCTCTCTCAAATAAATAAATAAAATTTTTTTTTTTAAAAAAGACTCTGTCCTCGCAAATGGGATAAATGCCCTTATAAAAGAGACCCTAGTGAGCTCCCCTCTCCCTTCTGTCATGTGAGGTTAGAGTGAGCTGTCTGTGAACCAAGAAGCAGGTCCTCAATGGACACTGAACCTCATGAGTTTCCCGCTTCCAGAACTGTGAGAAATAAATTTTTGTTGCTTTATAAGCCACCCAGTCTGTGGTATCCTGTTACAGCAACTCTCATGGACCCAGGAATGGAATGAACAAGTCTCAAAGAAATTTCAGATGGCTAAAAAACATTTAAGTGTTTATTCCTACAAGTAATCAAAGGAAAGCAAATTAATACTGCCATTAAAAGTTTAAAAAGTTAAATTAAGGCAAGTTGAAAACACTGTTTATTGTGACTCAAGTTAACAAACTTTTTTGATGGAAGTCATACATAGCTGATGGGAATGTAAATGGGGAAAAATTTCTAGAAAGCAACTTGCAAAATGCATCAAGAGTCTAAAAATGTTCTACTCTTTAACCCGGAAATTTCACTCCTAAGGAAATGAACAGGCCGATTTATGTGCAAGGATGGCCATATGTTCACTGTTCATAACAGCAAAATAACTGAAGCAGCTGAAAACATGCAAATAAATGATGATGCCACCATGGGGGGTGGAATGTGCTGTAAGCATAAAATGTAAAATGCACACTAGGTTTCAAAGGCTGAGTGTGGGGGGCCCTGTGTGGCTCAGTCGGCTGAGTGACCAAGTCTTGATTTGGGCTCAGGTCATGATCTCAGGGGAAGGAGATCCTCTCTGGCCGGATGTGGAGTCTGCTTAAGTCTGTCCCTGGCACCTTTTGCCCCTCCAGCCCCCACCCCAGCTTGGGCCTGCATTCTCTCTCTCTAAAGAACCAAACAAAAACCAAAACACAAAAAAAAACCCCAAAAGCTTAGCATGAAATCTTAATGTAAAAAGATCATATTAATATTTTTAGATTGATTCTAAAATCAATATAGTGGCCAATATACTGGGTTAAATTGTTGTACAAAATATATCATTATATATTGGTTATAATATCAGGTTAAATAAATTGGGTTAAATAACATATGATTAAAATTGATTTCACCTCTTTTTTAGTGTGGCTACTAGAAAAGTTAAAATCCCATATGCAACTAGCATTTGTAGCTTACATTAGTGGGTTGCACTACATTTCTATGGGATAGAGCTGCTTTAGATCTGTGGGTAAATTCTCATCTTAACCCATATCCTCCCCAATTGTCTGTCCCACCCTAGCCTTTCCCTTTCTCTTTCCTTCTCCACATTTTATACTCTTTCAATAGGAAACTAGCTTACTTATCCCACTAAATGGAAAAAGTAATAGCTAACGTTTTTTAAAAAGATCTATTTACTTGAGAGAGAGAGTGAGGGCCTGCACATGGGGAAGGGAGAGGCAGAAGGACAGAAACTCAAGCAGACTACCCACTGAGCACGGAGCCCTGAGGCTTGATCTCTCTGCCCTGATCAAGACCTGAGCCAAAACCAAGAGTCAGAAGCTCAACCAACTGAGCCACCCAGGCATCCTGCTAACATTTTTAAGAAGGTTCTATGTGCTAAGTGCTTTATTTGTCTTATGTCATATAATCCCCCCAGCTATCCTCTAAGGTAGGCAACATTATTGACACAGAGCAGTTAAAGCTATGTGCTCAAGGTCATACAGCCAATAAGTAGAGATGCTAGGATCCCCGCCCCACGTAGCCTGCCTCCCAAACCTGTCTGCTCTATACTGCATAGAGAAATGGGAAACTGTGAAATCTTGAGAGAAACTTCTTTGGAGCAATCAAGGGTGTTTTCCCATTTGCACTGCCGGGTTGTCCTGGGGAAGACATTGAAGCTTAAAAGCTAATGGCAGGTTCCTGAAATGTGCCCGTCAGTGTGTGGATAGCATTGTGTCTCCCAAGCTGGGTCACTGCAGCTGAGACAGCACATTCCTGACAATTTCTTACACATTAGGAGCCTCAGTAAGGAGGCTTTTAGGCTTGAAAGATGTGAAAAAATGGTTTAGAATCTATAAAAGAGGATGTAGGGACTTAGGACAAAGGAATGACCTAGTCGGGAGGGGCCAGGAATGCTGGGCTGAAAACTGGTGAACAGAAGGAGGTTAGAGGCATAGTGTATATGATAAAAGAGCCTCAGCTTTTTCAGGAGGAAAATATGTAAGATGTGTGAACAATAAAACAACCAATATGGGGATGGTTGCATATATTGGATTTCCTTTTTTTTTTTTTTAAAGATTTTATTCATTTATTTGAGAGAGAGAGATGAGAGAGAGAGCATGAGAGAGGAACGGTGAGAGAGGAAAGGTAAGACGGAGAAGCAGTCTCTGAGCAAGAAGCTCAATGTGGGACTTGATCCCGGGACTCCAAGATCAGGACTTGGCAGTCGCTTAACCAACTGAGCCACCCAGGCGCCCAATAAATTGGATTTCTAGAATGAAAATGTAGCTGTTGCCTGGTGGGCTGACCACATCCAAGTCCCTTAAGCTGTGACCTCAAAACACAGTGCCTCGCCCAGTGGCAAAGCTGGCTGCTTGTTGATTATTAAGAATAATATTTAAGTACCCAACATGGCAGAGGATTTACTTTGTATGTGTCTTAAAGTGGATGGCAGTATTACCCCGCTCAGGACTGTGTCCTGTGTTTGGAGAGCAGAGAGGAAAGGGTGGGGTCAGGGTTAGCTCCGTGGCTGGTCCCCAGACCTCCCTCACCTGTGCCACAGCCTAGGACCCCGAAGGAATACATCTGTCCCTTGTTTCCAGGCATTAGTGAAGTTTAGAACAAATGGCTTAATGGATGATACAAGACAATCAAAGGGATCGTGGTAGGTCAGACGATGATCAGACAGCTGGAGGCGGAGCAGATGATACGCACAGGGAGCCCAGAAGCTTTAGTGATGTGGGGATTGCAGTGCGATGATGTGACCAGAGGAGTGCCTTGAATTAGGTAGACTGGGTTTAGATCTCAGAGCTGGCACTTACAACCTTACGGGAATCTGTGTGGAGCTTTTTTCCCCACACCAACAACCAATTCTCTGCCATCCGGTGTCCAATAATCATTCAGGGCTGATACGGTGCCTGCCGTTATGGGGCTGACATTATCTACCCACAGGGAAAGGGCTCGGTCCCACTCCAGATTGCCCACATTTGGGCCTGGCTGACTACAAACTGGAGGTTCCCATACCACCACCACCCCATCCCCCGCTCAGGTTTGGTAATTTACTAGATGAACTCACAGAATGCAGGAATGAAGGTTACTGACTTTGCTGGTTTATCCTAAAGGATACAACTGGTGCCTGCTGGTGTTGGAGAATGTGTGTTGGAACATACCAGCTAAGGCCCCAGGCTCTTTCCAAATCCTGACCCAAAGGATCTCCAAGCACAATAAAATGACTACAGTTTCATGTCACTTTTTTGTGGGGGGGGTTGGTTTTTAATGTAGCCAGAGATAAATAGACCCAGGTGGTCTCCCTTCAGAGTTGTAAGGATCAGAGAGAACATATGGAGATCACCTAATCTGGGGTCTGACCTACAGCAAATCTCACAAATGGTAACTCTCATCTTCATCACTGAAAATGAAAGGATCAGAAACTACTCGCCGTATTTGGCCCTCCATCTCCTTTGCCCCACTCCTCCCCGCCCCCACACTTCCAGGAAATCTCAGTGTCAACTCAGAGTAGCAAAGATCCTCCTCCCCAAGTTTCAACTACTTTCTTCCACCCAGAGGTGGTGAGGCTCTTTAAAGGCCGGTCTGAAGCCAGCTTTATGTTAAATCAAGCCCCTCTGCCCACCTGTCTTTGCTCTCCTGCTTTTTGGAAGCCCAAATCCACTTTGACCTGGGGCTGACCCTAAAATTACTCTGTAGGCTCTCTGTCAGTCAGCCCAGCTCCATCCCACCCTGCAAAGTGGGGAGGCCAGGTGCGGAATCCACACAGCCTCTGCTGGCAATGGCAATAGCTTTCCCTGCTCCCTCCCTCGGCCCTCAGCTTGCCTCAGCCAGACTTGTCTGCCAAGGATGCAAGGAACAAAGGTTCTCTGTCCTCTCTTTGGGGCTCTAAGGCAGACAAATCGCCTCCCATACACTCTGCGGTGTGTCTCAAATGAGGTGCATCTCCCGCCAAGTGGCTCTTCCTTTGATTTTTTTTTTTCCTCTCCCAGTCGAGTTGTGAAACACTTGGCACTAACAGGGACCCGGAGTCCAAGATCAAACAAACCAAAGCAAAGTTTGTAACCATGGAAATGAGTGATGGCATCAGAAGATGGCCGCATTCAGGTGAGGCGAGCCCAGGAGCTTCCTCTGCTCTTCGTGCGGATGGCCACCAGGGCTAGACAAGGACCCAGCAAAGCTGCCCCACGTCCTACCATCCACAGGGAACTGCCGCAAGGCAGATCCATGTGGGGTAAATACGCTTGTGGTTCCCACTGTATGGATGAGCAGAAGGAAGCTTGGAGGGTTAACCCGGGGCCACAGAGCCAAACAAGACAAAGCTAGGATTTGAACCCAGTCTATCTAATTGAATGCCTAGCCTCCCGACCCCCAACCTGTACCACATCCTCTGCTACAAATGCTGCTGGAGGTACATGCTGGGAGTACACTGTGCCCCACAAAACGATGCACTGAATCCTAGCATGAATGGAGGGAAGACAATGTGAAAAGACACAGAGCAAAGATGGCCATCTCCCAGCCAAGACGTGTCAGGGATTTCTGGCAACCACCAGAAGCTAGAACAGAGGCATGGACTCAATTCTTTCCGGAGTCTCCGAGAATGAATCAACTCTGCCAAATGACACATTGACTTTAGACTTCTGGCCTCCAAAAGAGTAACATTTTTGCTGCTTTAAGCCAGCCGGTCTGGGGTGCTCTGTTATGGCAGCCCCAGGAAGTGACTACGCCTACCTTCCATTTCACCATGGTTCCTATGTTTGAGAGGAAAGTAGTCTCTCAACCTTGTGATCTCTTGTTCTTCCTGAGTCTCCTCGAAGACCTCCTAAGCTGGTGTCCTTCCAACCAGCTTGTCTGCTAGGAGTATGCCCTCTTACTCTAGGGCCACCTCGGTGCCTCTATTTACATATACTTATTGAGTGCCTGGTGTATGCTAGGCATTGTGCTAAATGCTGGAGAAATGCATCAGGTAAGAATGCTTTCTGTGGTAAATCACAGGACATGTAAGAGACTTAAACCATAAGTACATTTATTGTTCATTTAATAAGCAGCCTGGAGGGAGATGGGACCCTGATGTCTTCAAGGACCTAGATTTTCCAACCTTCTCCATTGCCCTCCATATGTTGGCTTTGAGCCTTGTGTTTGTTGTCTCGTGGTCTTGAATGGTGACCACGTTGACTGAGATGGATGTTATAAGCCAATATGTGTCTCCCCAACATTCCTGTGCTGGAGTCCTAACCCCCAGTACCTCACAATGTGACTGTACTTGGAGATGGGGCCTTTATTTTTTATTTATTTATTTTTTTTTTTAAGATTTTATTTATTTGACAGAGAGAAACACAGCTAGAGGGGGAACACAAGCAGGGGGAGTGAGAGAGGGAGAAGCAGGCTTCCCGCCGAGCAGGGAGCCCGATGTGGGGCTCGATCCCAGGTCTCCGGGATCATGACCTGAGCCGAAGGCAGTCGCTTAACCAACTGAGCCACCCAGGCACCCCAGATGGGGCCTTTAAAGAGGAGGCTGAGGTAAAATGAGGTTACATGGGTAGGCTCTAATCCAATATGACTGCTGTCCTTATAAGAGGAGATTAGGACCCAGAAAGGCACAGGGGCATCTGGTATGCACTCACGTGGAAGAAAGACCACGTCAGTGGCAGTGAGAGGCAGCCATCTGCAAGCCAAGGAGAAGGGCCTCGGGAGAAACCAACTCTACCAACACCTTCATCTTGGACTTCTAGCTTCCAGACTATGAAAAAATATATATTTTTTAAAGATTCTTATTTATTTTTATTTTCTTTATTTATTTCTAAAGATTTTTATTTATTTTTTTGAGAGATAGCACAAGTGGGAGGAGAGGCAAAGGGAGAGGGAGAAGCAGACTCCCGCTGAGCAGGGAGCCAGAGATATGACCTCATCTCATGACCTGAGATAAAGGCAGATGCTTAACTGATTGAGTCACCCAGGTGCAGCAATGAATTGTTTAAGCTGCCCAGTCTGTGCATTTTGTTACAGAGGCCCTAGAAAATGAAGACAATGGGGAATACAAGGGAGACCAGGCTGGGGTGGGCGGCAGGCAGGGGGAGGAAGCCAGTTTCGGTGCACTGATTAAAGCTCTTCCTTCCCCCATCAAGCAGGCTCAGCCAGGCCCCCCTGGCCCCCCTCGCGCCCCCAAGTCACACTGCACATCTTAGAGACCTCACTCACCCTGGGACTTGTGTCAGTGCAGAAGCATCGCCTGTTCCTACTAGACTGTGAACTGCTCATTCTGTGTTGAACATCCCACAAGGCTGAAGAGAGAAAGATGTGTTGTTCCTTCGTTTATTGCATGGTGAGCTATCTCTGTGTGTTGGAGTCATGTTCATTCTCCATGCAGAGGCACACATAAAGGTCTGCAGTTTAACAGAATTCAAAGAAAGCGTTCATGACTTGGAGAATCTAGTAAAATGCTGGAAGATGTTGTAGGTTCTCCAAGTCCTTCATGATAAAGTAGAGGTGGAGTCTTGGCGGTAATCCTGAGTGTGCTGGGATAGTCCACATTCCTGAAGTCCCGTGCAGTATGTGTATCAGAATGTGTGTGTGTGTGTATGTGTGTGTGTGCAAGCATTGCCCTTTTGTGTCTAATGAGGCTGTGAACAGGGATGAGGTGGACAGATGGCTGCCTGGGCTGGGAGGCTGGTTTCTGTCCCCTTGCTTATGAGCCCTCACAGGTTTCCAGGTATAAGACTGGCTAACAGGGGCTGACAAACATTAGGATAAAAAAAGTTGAAAAAAGACACCGAATTTAAAGTGGGGTTTGAGGCACCTGAAGAAGAAACATTGGAATTTCAGTGCTTGGTGTGTGGAGAGAAATGAACCAGAGATCAGCAAACACTAAGTATGATAACTAGATTTAAGAGGCTTTCAAGAAAAATTTATTCTGATACTTGTTAAAATGGCAAGGAAGACTTTAACACAATCACTACAGGTGTTAAGACTAGTGCAATAGGGGAGAGAGGACAAGTGGGGATTTTTAGTTGAGAGGTCAGTGTGAGGGGAGCCAAAGGGTGGGAACATAGGAAGACAAGACATCCTGGGGTAGGGAGATTTTGTTAAATTGACCTAACACCATTCCTACTAAAGGCAAGCCAAGGACTAGTACCTCAAAGTTGGGCATCAGATAGTAAGAGTGACTAGATAGCAAGGATGGGGGATTCTTTTTTTTTTTTTTAAGTAATCTCTAGGGTCACCTAGGTGACTCAGTAAGTTCATTGTCTGCCTTCAGCTCAGGTCATGGCCCCAGGGTCCTGGGATCAAGTCCCACATCGGGCTCCCTGTTCTGGGGCAAGCCTGCTTCTCCCTCTCTCTCTGCCTCCTGCTCCCCCTGCTTGTGCTCTCTCAATCTGTTAAATAAATAAATAAAATCTTAAAAAAAAAATCTCTACACCCAACTTGGGACTTGAACTCACAACCCTGAGATCAAGAGTCACATGCTGTACCGACTGAGCCAGCCAGGTGCCCCCATTAGGGGATTCTCTTTATAGTGACAGAGCAGGACTCTTGCTAAAACTGAGAGTAAGGGTCATGGTCAATGACCAGAAGACGACCCAGATGAACCTGAAGTTTGATCTAGGACAGAGTTTTGTGGACCAAACAGAACCGTGGGCTGGCTCAAAGAAGTTTCTCTGGAGGATGAGAGGTTGGTGTTATTAGAATGTAGATCTAAACTACACTGTGTAATATTTATTACTAAGATAATATTTTATACATTATTTATGTTTTATACATATTACAATATTTGTAACTATTATTTTTTTCCAAGTAGATTTGATAGAGGATTAAGAAAATCTAGACCCAGCTCAGCAAAAAAACCATTTAAATTTTCAATCTCCTATTTCCTGAGAAGCTAACATTTTGATGAATACTGATGAACTTTCATGCCAGCACATCAAAGATTTAGGAGGTTTGGGCCTAAAATTGTCTCAAAGATTTTTCAACTATGACTATGAAATCAGTCACATTAATCTTTGAGAAATGAAGAAAGAAGGAAGCACTAGAAGGTTTGCACTGGACAAAGTTTGTCCCAATTATATACAGAGTCTGGATCCACTCACAGAATGTTCACTAGACCAACTCTGTGTCTTCGGAATGTGCAGGAACTTGTTGGAACCATGAAGAAAAGTGGTGGAGAGAATGACACTCAAGTCAGTAAAGTGGCTCCCTGCGAGGAAGGAGGCAATTCTTTCTTGGGCAAGATACACCACGGGCTTCTGGGATTCTTCCAACATTCAGTTTATAGATTGTGGATAGTTCCAGGGATGTTTGGCTCATAGTTATTTATCAATTAGTACATATTTTTTTTAATTTTATTTATTTATTTGACAGAGAGAAACACAGCAAGAGAGGGAACACAAGCAGGGGGAGCGAGAGAGGGAGAAGCAGGCTTTCCCGGTGGGCAGGGAACCCGATGCGGGGCTTGATCTCGGGACTCCAGGACTATGACCTGAGCTGAAGGCAGATACTTAAGGACTGAGCCACCCAGGTGCACCTCAATTAGTACATATTTTTATTTTAGATACCTTTATGTAATGTGTTGTATTACGCAATTAAAAGCTTTAAAAAAATAGTTTGTTCTAATTTTCAATTAACAAACCAATGGAGGCTTCTGGAAATTACAAACCAAAATAATCCTTGAAAAAAAATTTTAGGGTAAGTGACAAAACTGACAGTGTGAGTACTTGGAAAAGAACGTGGTGATGCTAGATGCCAGCGTGGGTTTCTTTAGAACAAGCTGGGCTAAAAGCATCTGAGTTTTGTTTTGTGTAGAGTTACTGGGCTAGTGGGTTGTGGGTTGTAGAAAGCATCTGGAAGGAGCTCTCAAGATATCCTGTGGACCAAACAGAAATGTGGGCTGGCCCAAAGAAAGTTTCTCTGGAGGATGTGAGGTTGGTCTGATCTACTGGTCTGATCTACAGCATGGTGGCAAAGATTTTGACACCCTTTCTATAGAGAGAGGTGACGTCTATGCAGTGTCGTGTTGCTACATGTCTAACAGCCATCTCTCCGAGGAAGGAAGCCCTGATTGGTAGTATTTGACAATTTCTGTGGGATATATTTTTTTTTAAATTTTATTTTTAAGTAATCTCTCCATCCAACATGGGGCTCAAACTTGCAACACGAGATCAAGAGTCGCATACTCTACTGACTGAGCCGGCTGGGTGTCCCTGTGGTGTAAATATTCCCACCATGATCGAGGTCAAAGATGGCAGTGTTTAACAACAGATTCATACAATTTTTGAAAATTTTGCTGGCTTCACTACCTCCTCTTTTGGATCAAGGCAGGTTTGTGACAGCTTTAATCAGGAGTCCAGTGGAAGTATTCCGAAAGGCCAGGGATAAAGGTGTGTAATTTCCATTCTGATGCTGGAGCATTCTAAGAAAGCCCTCTGGGGACCCCAAGCTTCCATGTAAATTTTGCCACTGAGAGAACGTGCCAGATACGTGAACAAAGCTGCTCTGGACTGCACAGCCTTAGCTACCCAGTGACACCCACCGATGCCACGAGACACAACAATATCACACATACAGCCTTGCCTAAATGTCTGACTTCCAAAGTCATAGGCTATAATAAAATACTTCTCTTAAACCATTAAGTTTGGGGCAGGCTCTTCTGCAGATCACTGAAATGCTTCCCACACCCTCTCATCTCCTTTCTGACTTGTCTTTCTCTACACCAGAGGCTTTGAAGGGGGACACTCAAATTCTGAGCTTTACAGCTAGATGTGGCCATGTGACAGTTTTCGCCAATGAGATATGGGCAGAAATCCCTGAGATTTTCTCTTTCTGAATTAGGAAGGCAAATATTCAAGAGGAGAGGATTTTTGGTCTTTGTACTTTGTCATGCCTCATTTTTCCTGCCTGGAATGTAGGTATGATGGCCTGACATTCGGCAGCTATTCTGTGCCAGGAAAAAAAAGTTAGTTTTAAAAGTAGAGAAGGGCAGAACTTCTGGGTTATCTGCCCTGGATCTCTAGTGACATGGAAAAAGTAAAATCTTACTTGCTTAAGCCCTTACAACTGGAAGCAATTCCAGTTTACTTTAGAGAAGCCAATGTGTACCAAGTTGGATGATGGAACCGAAGAAGTGAAATCATGGCTGGCTTCTTGGATGTTTGATCTGTGCAATCACACAGGGGCCCACATAGAGAAGGGCCCACACCTAGTTTAATGCTCTACTGGCTTTACCTTGAAATTCTGAATAATTCTTGAACAAGAGGCCCTGCATTTTTTGTCTCTTTATTTATCTTTTTTTTTTAAGATTTTATTTATTTATTTGACAGAGAGCACAAGTAGGCAGAGAGGCAGGCAGAAAGAGAGAGAGGAGGAAACAGGCTCCCCACTGAGCAGAGAGGCCGACGTGTCCCTCGATCCCAGGACCCTGAGATCATGAGCTGAGTCGAAGGTAGAGGCTTTAACCCACTGAGCCACCCAGGCGCCCTCTTTATTTATCTTTAAAGTAATCTCTACACCCAACATAGGGCTTGAACTCACAACCCTGAGATCAAGGGTCACATGCTTCACTGACTGAGCCAGCCAGGCACCCTACATTTTCATTTTGTGCTGAAGCCCACAAATTAATCTGGGTTTAATGAATCAGTGTGATCCTAAATGGAATCTGTATGTAAGTTATATCATCAAACTTGGTCACTCAACATTTTTCTTAAAGTCAGAGAAGAGGGCACAGAAAACATTATGAAATTTGTAAACAGCTCCAAATTTGATATTGTCAATTAGATGACCGATTTAATATTTATTTATTTTTTAAAGATTATATATTTATTTGACACAGAGAGAGAGAGAGAGAGAGAGAACAAGTGCACAAGCAGGGGGGATAACAGGCAAGGGAAAAACAGGCTCCCCGCTCAGCAAGGAGCCCAATATGGAGCTCAATCCCAGGATCCCAGTACCCTGGGATCATGACCTGAGCTGAAAGCAGTGGCTTAACTGACTGACTCACCTAGGCACCCCACATTTAATATTTAAAAACAAATTTAAATAGTCATGGAGCCCAGAGCAAGATGACATTTAAGAACACATAAATGAGAAGCCCTATCTTTGGGATTAAAAAATATATTTTATTTATTTATTTGAGAGAGAGAGTGAGTGGCGGTAGGGGTGGGGGCAGGGGGGAGTAGGACAGACTCTGCACTGAGTGCAGAGACCTACCCGGGGCTTGATCTCATGACCCTGAGATGATGACCTGCGCCAAAACCAAGAGTTGGATGCTTAACCAACTGAGTCACCCCGGTGCTCCTGGGAATTTTTTTAAACACACAAGGTTGGAGCTATCCATGTGGAAGGAACTCTGTGAGAGGCTCAGAGCTTTGCCACTGCCACCACCATGTGTCCAAAGTAAATCACCACTTCTTTGGAGCATGATATCGTCATATGCATGGTAAGGGGTGTAGTTGCATAATTCCAGGTCAATCTAATGATTCTAAGTGAGCTACTGACTTCGGCTTGGAAATCTTTTCACCAAATAGTAAAATTTAGTAATAGTATTTCATCTGAGAAGGAGCCATGTAAATATTTCCTAAAAGCTTGGAGCCAATGGTACGCGGGTGAGAAGTGGGACCCACAGACCTTGCCCAGTCTTCTTTACCCCAGTGATACACACACACACACACACACACACACACACACACACACACACTTGTATAGTAAATATAAATACATGCATACATAAAGGTTATAAGCAATAATATCAAACAAAATATTTATGAACCACTCGATTATCCTCACATTAGTCAACTTTATCCAATAAAAGTTTAAAAAATAATATATCTGCCATGAGCAAAACAGATGTAATCCTTTACTATCATTTCCAAAAACATGTTTGTTAGTGAAGAATAAAACTACAGAACAGAATCTAGGTGCCCCAGGCTTAAAAGGCTGCTAGCAAAACAACACTTGCCTCCTTGTCTTTCGTAAGGATTATATGAGGTGATCCAAGCAAAGTGCGGGGTACACAGTGAACACTCAGGAAGTGAGTCTTCTTTTTTATTTTTTTTTTTAATTTTATTTATTTATTTGAGAGAGGAGAGAGGGTCAGAGGGAGAAGCAGACTCCCAGAGTTGGGAGCCCCATGCGGGACTCGATCCCAGGACTCCAGGATCACGACCTGAGCGAAGGCAGTGGCTTAACCAACTGAGCCCCCCAGGCGCCCCAGGAAGTGAGTTCTTACAATAGGATAGTATATTTGTTCTTTGCCTAATAATGGCTCAAACTACTGGCTAGTATCTTCTCCCGCATCGAAGAAGGGCAATTCAGGGAAACCCAATCAATGAGAGCTAGATAAAGAGATTACCTATCTTTCAGGGGGAAAATGTGAGTAAGTGGAAGAGAAGACTAGGGCTGCAAACTTTGTTCCCTTGTCACATTATCTCTAGCTGATTGTAAAACGGAATGTTCCTCAAATCAGTGAGTCAGCAAGCCAGAGTCCCCAAGACAACAATGAGGTGTTGGTGCCACCTGCTGGTCACACGGCAACAACTTTGCGAGGACTGAGGCTGACTTTGGTGACTAGGGGAAACACAAATGCTTTTGTTTTCACAGGACAGTGTGGCTGAAAGAAAACAGATTTTGGGATTAGTCACCTGAATTCCCAATCCCAGCTCAGTCACTCGCTGGTGGTCTTGGGTGAATTACTTAACTCTTCTTAGCTTCCTTTCCTCTGCTGTAAAAATAGTTACTAATAGGGTCTTTGAATGAAGTTGGCTTGGGGGTGGCGGAGAATGTTTGGATAACTTTGCAAAGAGAGAAACAGTTTCCAGATCCTCAGCTTCCACCTATCCTTGTTCCCAGACTGATCTGACAATGAGCATGGACGAAGTGTCAAGCTGCTTTTCAGTTTCCCTCCCTCTTAGAAAGGCTCCTCTCTCCCACTTCACAGAAGGAAGGCATTCCTATCATCTACTCTCAGTCTAACTAAAGTGCCCTGTCCCCAGGAAGGGGTAGGGAGTGATCCTGGGGCACCAAACTAAAGGACAAACGGAGATACCCGTGCAGAGAGTGAGAACATGAATGACTGATAACAGAGTAGCCAGTCCTGATAAATCAGGTCATTTCCCATGCATTGTCTTAAGGAAAATTACAGGCCCTAATTGAATTGCTCATTACTAGATCATTAAAATTAATGTAATGAAAGATTGCTAAATGATTTCTGACATATTATGCTAACGGAATTAAAAGAACCGAATGATACCAGTGTGATAAAACCCATTCCAAACTGCCTCCTGATCTACGTGAAGCTGGTCTCTCAGAAGACGCATCCTTTTTATAATTATTATTAAATAATTATAGATTTGCAGGCAGTTGCAAAGACAATGCAGAGAAATGTGATGTACCCTTCACCCAGTTTCACCCAGTGATTAATCATAAGGAGCTACAGGACAATATCAAAACAGGAAACTGACACCAGTGCAATGTGTATGCAGTTCTATGCCATTTTCACCCACGAGGTCCAGAACTACTCCCTCACCATGAAGGTCTTATGCTGTCCCCTGACTGTCACATCCACTGCTCCCTCGCCTTTGGTAAACCCTGGCAACTATTGCTATGCTCTCCATCTCTATGATTCTGTCATTTCAAGAATGTTATATAAAAATGGAGTAATACAGTATCTGACTCTTCCAGGTTGGCTTTTTAAAAAAAGATTTTTATTTATCTATTTGACAGAGAGAGATCACAAGCAGGCAGAGAGAGAGGAGGAAGCAGGCTCCTCGCCGAGCAGAGAGCCTGATGCGGTCCTCGATCCCAGGACCCCGAGATCATGACCTGAGCTGAAGGCAGAGGCTTTAACCCACTGAGCCACCCAGGCGCCCTGGCTTTTTTTTTTTTTTTTTACTCTTCGTAATGCCCTTGAGAGCCATCCAAGTTGTCATATGAATCAAAAAAATTTTTTTTTAAAGATTTTATTTATTTGACAGAGAGAAACACAGCCAGAGAGGGAACACAAGCAGGGGGAGTGAGAGAGGGAGAAGCAGGCTTCCCGCAGAGCAGGGAGCCTGACGTGGGACTCGATCCCGGGTCTCCGGGATCATGACCTGAGCAGAAGGCAGTCGCTTAACCAACTAAGCCACCCAGGCGCCCCTCAAATTTTTTTTTTGTATGCTGATGCACACATCTTTCTATATGAAGAATGGGAACAGAACTGATGTCAAAGCCTGATTCATTGTAGCAGTAAGCAATTTTTATTACCAAAAAGAAAAACTCCGTGTCACCAAAAAATCATCCATTTCACGAAGATATGTACTTCTAATAAAATTACTTTTTACATTGAATAGCTGTCAATATTTTTCTTTTAATCAAGTCTATTACTAATCATTGTAACTAATCCAAATTAAAGAAAAATTACCTTATAACCTATGATCACAGGAAATGGAAAATATTTCAATTTATGTAATTTAGTTGGACAGAAATGGTAGGTGACCAAGAAAAGGTCTTCAAGCTTGTATTATAAGAGGAAGAATCCTGTGGGGGATATGGAATAGAAATAGCAGTTGAAGGGGGAAATAATGCCAATTTCTGACTGGAAAAGAGTTTGTTCACTGCTTTGTAAATGGATAAAGATGGGTATTAAGTCTCTGGGGTATTTAGGTTCCATCAGACACATTTGCAAGTGTTCTGAGAGGCTTGCTTTGTGGTAATATGAGATCTGTCCTCTAAATGAAAAAAAAAAACTTTTTTTTTTTTTTAAAAAGATTTTATTTATTTGACAGAGAGAGATCATAAGTAGGCAGAGGCAGGCAGAGACACCGACGCGGGCCTTGATCCCAGGACCCTGAGATCATGACCTGAGCCGAAGGCAGAGGCTTTAACCCACTGAGCCACCCAGGCACCCAAAAAAACCCTTTTTAAAAGATTTTATTTATTCATCTGACAGAGAGAAACATAGCTAGAGAGGGAACTCAAGCAGGTGGAGTGAGAGAAGAAGCAGGCCTCCCGCCGAGCAGGCAGCCTATTGAGGGGCTTGGTCCTGGGACTTCAGGAACATGACCAGAACTGAAGGCAGACAGACACCCAAGACTAAGCCACCCAGGTGGCCCTCTAAACAAATTCCTATGTGTACTACAGAAGTGTTGGCTATAAGTACAATGCTGTCCTGCAAATCTCTAGAACTTACTCTTCTTGCATAACTGAAACTTACACCCCCAAAAAAGTGATCTAAGAGTTTTACTGGAAAATGTCAGTACCTCCAATATGGGAGAAATCATATCCTTTGCAACAACTTAAAACTAACATGAAAAATGGTTTTTAAAATGTTAAAACTTTAGAAAGCATACGGGGGGGGGGGAGTTTTCTCAAAGTTCTTCTAGAATGTATGTGAACAAAAGTGGTGAATCACCGTCACCAAATGGTTTTGGCAAAGTGATTCTGAAAACAGGAGGCAATGCCTGTCACATGAACACGGTGGCCTGGTTACACAACAGTATTCCCATAAATGTTCTCTGGCGTCCTGGTAAGAAACCAATCTGTACTGGGATAGTTTCAGTGTGAGTAACCAAAATCTGAGTCATACTGGATTAAACTGAAGAAAATTAACTGGCCTAAAAACTGGGAGGCTGGGGTAGTGGATCCCTGTGCTTAGTTGGTAACTTTGGAAATCCTCCTATTCAGCCGTTCTGGCTCCAGTTTCCTCTCTGATGGTTTCACTCAGGGGAAGATAGTCCCTTGCGGTGGCAACACGGCTCGGTTCCAGGTAGTCTTAGATTCCCATCCTCCCAATTTGGCAAACCTAGAGTAACGAAAACTTGTTTCCCAATAGGTTCAGTGAAGTTGCAGGAATTGGGTCTTATTGGCCTGGCGTGGATCACGTGCCCATGTCTGAACCGACAGGCTAGTTCTGGGTCATGTGCCCGCCCCACCCCTGAACTCAGGGAAAGGGTCAGCGCAGCTCAAACTACTGGAACTGACGGTGAGGCAGTAGAGGAAGATGAATTTTACCAGGAGGGAGAATGGATAATGGGTGCGTCAGTGTGATGGAGGGCTTCACATCATCATCAGTCAGCAGGAATTCACGGAGTTGTAGGGATTAGACAAATCAGTTATGGATCTTGTTCATGTACCTGTTCTGAATGAATGCATGTAGGTAAAGGCCTTGGTACAGAATGGTGTCTAGTACAAAGTACGAGATCTCTAGTGTCTTAGGTCAGGTTCCCTAGAAGCCGGGCCTCAGGCAGATTCATGTTCTAGGGATTTACTGAGGGAAGGCTCTCAAAGGAAGGGGAGTGAGGGAAGCAGGATGGGGTAGGGAGGCAGAGACTGACTTCAGACTGATCCCCAGGGAGCTTTGGGGCATGCAGAGCTCTGGGGAGCTGGTTCCACTTAGAGCAGGGGGGCTGGCCTTTTGTTTGATTCCATCAGGTGGTCACCAGCTGTGGGCCGCTGGGGGGTGGGCTGGGGGAGCATAACCTCCTGGGTCCTGTGCTCCTGCCCGTAGAGGGCAATTCTCTGGAAGGGGCAGGTGTGAGTGGGGCAAACACTCAGAACACCACAGGTCTAACTGAGGGAATGAGGCTGGGCATCAACAACATCTTTTACAGCTCCTATCATTATTTTTATTGTGGGTATGGAGGCAATGATAAATAAGTTAGAGTTCCTGTATTCTGTGTAGGAATTTCATCTTCACAGGGATAAAATAAAAGGAGTCCCAGGTTGTCTCTCACAGAGTACTCCTGACCCTTAAGGCAGAGGGGCCTAGGGGAAATGAATGGGCCAGGAGAAAGTTTGGAAAAATGGAACTTGAGCTGGCACTCCAAGGGTTGAGAAAGTTCTGGATGCTGGGGAGCAGGGAGAGGAGGTGAGAGAAGGATGATGAAGTCAGTGCTTTCTCACAGTTTCTAATTAATTGGTGGACCTCTGGCAGGAGGTGGATGGGGGCAGGGGAGCCACACATCTGAGACTGAGAAAGGCCAACCTCCAGATGACCAGAGAGCAACATGTGACACAGTCACCCTCAAAGTCCTGACAATGATCCTCCAAGTGACAAATGTGTCATCACTGTGTCAGATGAGAACACTGAGGCACAGAGAGGTTAAACTATTGTTGAAAGTTGCACAGCTGGGAAGCAGTGGAGCAGGTATGGGCCAAGTCATCTGGCTTGAGTTGGCATGTGGATCCCCTGTGCTGTCCTGGCACCATCTTGATGACCACAGCGGCCCAGGAAGGGCAGCGTGGCCCAGGCTTGCTGGCCACTGAGCTTTGGACCTATAGTGAGCTGCAAGGGAGCTAGCTGAGCAAGACCAAGTGAGCCCTGATGCACAAGCCCCACCTGGTGGGGCAGAGGCATCACCAAAACTTCAGCTAGACCTCTGAAGCCCTATGCTAGTCTGAAGGATGAAGAGCCGACTGGGAAACTTGGTGGCATGGTGGGGACCTGGAAGTGAGGAGTGAAGCCCGGCAGGACAGAACCTGGGAGGAAAAGCTGGAGCCAGGGTTGCAAGACAGCAAAGGGCACCAAGGGGGTGGTGGTCAAATGACTTACCAGTGGACTCAGCCTCCCTGACATTGCTGGGAGCTGTGGAAGGAAGCCCAGTTCGGCGATTGGGCCCAGAGGCCCTAGGTGCAAGGCAAGCCCACTCTGCGTCAGCTTCATCCCTGAAGAAAGGATCCCGGCTGCACAGCCACTTTGGAAGCAGCTGGGATGTACTTTTGTTTTCTTTCTTTATAAGTAAAAAATACTCAACATCATATTTACCGTTTTAACTATTTTAAGTGTACAATTCAGTGGCTTTAAGTACATTCACCTATTTTACAACCATCGTCAACATCCATCTCTAGAACTTCCCATTATCCCAAACCAAAACTCTATTCACCCCTTAAACAACGATTCCTCAATCTCCTGTACCTCAGCCTCACCATCATCTCTATTTTACTTTCTGGATCTCTGAATTGGCCTATTCTGGGTACCTCCTATAAGTGGAGTCATGCAGTATTTGTCCTTTTGTGACCAGCTTATTCCATCAAGCCTCATGTCTTCACGGTTCATTCATGTTGTAGCATGGAGTGTAAATACCTGACATGAAGCTTTTGATGCTCAGGTGTTTGTTTTAAAAGGCATTCCTTTTGAAAACACGCATCGCCAGCTGTGTGACACGGCCACTGAACTGTACACTTATAAGAGTTAGATAAGGAGTGAGGCCTCCCTGACCCAGGAAGTTCCTTTTATGGAAACCCTGGACAGCCTAGAAACCTAACCACTTGAGTGACCCTGCCTCCACTCCCCTGTGCCCTAATTCCTGCTCTCAGGCTTCAAATTAGCCACGAGATGCCTCACCCTCTGAACCTAATAAAGGCAGAGCCCCAGGTCTGCGCTGTTCTCTCTCAGCACAACCAACAGAACGTAACATGTACCAGAACTCTTTTTTTTCCTTAAGTCCGAATAATATTCTTTTGAATGGGTATATCCTCTTCTGCTTCTCCATTCATCTGTTGATGGACATTTGGGTTGTGTCTGCCTTCAGCTCTTACAAATAACCCTTCTATAAATGGTGTGCAAGTGTCTGTTTGAGTCCCTGTTTTCAGTTCTGTTGGCTCCACTCCCAGCAGTGGAATTGCTGGATCATATGGTAACTTTAGTGAAACTGTCTTCCACAATAGCTGTTCCATTTCACATGCCCGTCAGCAATGCACAAGTGTTCCAGTTTTTCCACATCCTTGGCAATACTTGTAATTTTCCATGCAGAGGTTTTTTGTTTTGTTTCGTTTTTGTTTTTAGGTTCTTTAGGTTTTATTTTTAAGTATTTCATATGGGGCTTGAACTCACAACCCTGAAATCAAGAGTTGCAAGCTCTACTAACTGAGCCAGCCAGGCGCCCCGCCACGGGGAGTTCTTGGGGCTCTCCATGCCAGCCCACACTTCAAGCGGCTGGAATCAGAACCAGCAGTGGTGAGGTTCTGGCTTAGTTAACTCTCTCCCCGTCCTCATCAGCTTCCCTCCCTCCCTGGTTCCAGACAGCTTTCCCCATTAAAGCCTGTGTGTTGACTCTGGTGTGGGGCCAGACTGAGGAAGTATCACCACAGTTCCCGGGGACCCTGAGCCCCAAGGCACAACCCTATGCCCTCCCCCAATGCTGCCCGGCCTATCCTTTAATGACACATCTCTAGAAATGAACACCTCCTAGGTATAGGAGCTTCTAGGTTAATAAATGCAGGTGACAATCCACTTTTACCAGAATTTGAAGCTTATATAGCTTAAAAAAAATTTTTTTTAAGTTTATTTTTTAAGTAATCTCTACACCTGACATGGGGCTCAAATTCACAATCCCAAGATCAGAGTCACATGCTCTTCTAAAAGCTAGTCAGAGAACCCAAAATTTAAAAAAAATTTTTACTGAAGTTTAATTAACATAATATATTAGTTTCACGTGGCAATATTGTGATTCAACAATTCTTTTTTTTTTTTTTTAAAGATTTTATTTGTTTGACAGAGAGAAACACAGCCAGAGAGGGAACACAAGCAGGAGTGAGAGAGGGAGAAGCAGGCTTCCCGCGGAGCAGGCAGCCCGATGTGGGGCTCGATCCCGGGTCTCCAGGATCTTGACCTGAGCCGAAGGCAGTCGCCCAACCAACTGAGCCACCCAGGCGCCCCATGATTCAAAAATTCTGCACATTACTAAGTGCTCATCTCGGTAAGTACATCACTCAGTACTCTTAATCCCCTTATCTCTTTTACCCATCCTCCTACCAACCCTCCCCTCTGGTGACCATCAGTTTGTTTTCTGTTTTTTTCAGTGGGCTTTGTATTTTTGTCTTCTTTTTTTCTTTTGTTCATATGCTTTGATTCTTAAATTCACACGAGTGAAATCATGTTTGTCTTTCTCTGACTGAATTACTTCACTTAGCATTATACCCTTTATATCCATTCATTCTGTTGCAAATGGCAAGATTTTGGTTTTTTTATGGTTGAGTAATATTCCACTGTGTCACACACACACACACACACACACACACCCCTCACAACACCTTTACACTCCACTCATCAGTGGATGGATATCTGTGTTGCTTCCAAATCTTGGCTTTGTAAAGCTGCAATAAACACAGGGTGTACTTCTCTTTTTGAATTAGTATTTTCGTTTTCTTTGGGCAAATACCCAGTGGTGGAATTACTGAATCACATGGTAATTCTATTTTTAATTTTTTGACAAACTGCCCTACTGTCTTCTACAGTAGCTGCACCAGCTTGTATCCCTAACAACAGTGTGTGAGTGTTCCTTTTTCTCCTTACCCTCACCAATACTTGTTTCTTGTGTTTCTGACACTAGCCATTCTGACAGGTGGGAGGTGATAGCTCACTGTGGTTTTGATTTGTATTTTCCTGATGATGAGTATGGTTGAGCATCTTTTCACGTCTCTGTGGCCATCTGTACATCTTCTTTGGAAAAATGTCTATCCATGTCCTATGCTCATTTTTTAATTGGATTATTTGGTTTTTTTGGTGTTGAGTTTTATAAGTTTTTAAATATATTTTAGATATTAACCCTTACTGGGTATGTCATCTGCAAATACCTTCTCTCTCATTCAGTATGTTGTCGTTTTGTTTTGTTGATGGCATCAGCTGTAGAAATATTTTTCTAGATATGTCTCCTTTGGTAAGGGAAACAAAAACAAAATAAAACTATTAAGACTACACTCAAATAAAAAACTTTTGCACAGCAAAGGAAACCAAAAAAGGAAGAAAAGGAAACCAAACAAAAGGACAACCTACTGAATGAAATCAACCTATTTGTTGGTAAGACTCAGTGGCTTGGTGTGGAATCTTTGAGATCTAGAAAATTCCACCATGAGATCAGCAAATTTAATAAAATAAATATATTTACATAAATCATTAATACATTAATGAAATAAATCAGATTTAATGTCCATTCTGTCCCATATTCTGAGCTCTACTTAATAATTCACAAATAGACCATCAGTTTACCCCTATATTGCTGGTTCTTACAAAGATAAACTGTTTAATAAGGTTGATTTATAGGGTTTCTCAGCAGCTTCTAAAGCCAGATGGCTCTATGCATGATGGCCTGCCAGCAGCTCCTTCCCTGGCGCTTTCTGCCTCTGCATCCTTGAAGCTACAGCTTCTGAAAGGAGTGTCAGCATACCTCATGTCTTTTGATTGCATCTGTTTATTTAAGTTGGGTTTTTTTTGGGGGGGGCTTATTTATTTATTTAGGGGTGGAGGAAAGGCAGAAAGAGTCCCAAGAAGACTTTGCACTGAGCATGAAGCCCAATGCAGGACTTAATCTCACAACCCTGAGTTCACAACCTGAGCCGAAATCAAGAATCGGACGTGACTGTGCCACCCAGGCATGCAAATAATTTCAGCTTTCTAAAAATCTGGAGATTTCACATAAAATCTAAGTTTCCAGATTCTCTTCCAAAAATGTATGATATGGCAACAGTAGATGCTATATTCCCATAAGACAAGAGTTGACTGGAACAGATAATCACTATTGTGTGTTTTATTTTTTTCTTCTTATTTAAATTCAATCAGTTAACATACAGTGTATTACTGGTTTCAGAAGTAGAATTCAGTGACATCAGTATTATATAACACCCAGTGCTCATTAGATCACATGCTCTCCTTAATTTCCATCACCCAGTTATCTGATCTCCCCATCTCCTTCCCTTCCAGCAATCCTCAGTTTGTTTCCTATGACTAAGAGTCTTTTATAGTTTATCTCCCTGATTTCATCTTGTTTTATTTTTGTCCTCCCTTCCCCTATGATCCTCTGCTTTGTTTCTTAAATTCCACATATAAGTGAGATCATATGATAATTGTCTTTCTCTGATTGACTTATTTTGCTTAGCATAATAATCTCTAGTTCTGTCCACGTCATCGCAAAGGCAAGATTTCATTCTTTTTCACAACTGAGTAATATTCCTCTCTGTGTGTGTGTGTGTGTGTGTGTGTGTGTGTGTGTGTCTGTGTCTAGTCGGCTATTGAGGACATTGCTGCTATAAGCATTGAGATGCAGGTGCCCTTTCTGATCACTACATTTGCATCTTTGCAATAAGTATCTAGAAGTGCAATTGCTGGGTCATAGGGTAGCTCTATTTTCAACTTTTCAACCTCTCTACTGTACCAGCTTGCATTCCCACCAACAGGGTAGGAGGGTTCCCCTTTCTCCATATCCTCACCAATATCTGTTGTTTCCTGACTTGTTAATTTTGGCCATTCTGATGGGTGTGAGGTATTACCTCACTGGTAGTTTTGATTTGCATTTCCCTGATGATGAGTGATGTTGAGCATTTTTTCATTTGTCCGTTGGCCATTTGTATGTCTTCTGGGGGAGAAATGTCTGTTCGTGTCTTCTGCCTATTTCTGGCTGGATTATTTGTTCTTTGGGTGTTGAGTTTGATAAGTTCTTTATAGATCTTGGTGATTTCATCTGTTTGGATTCTCCTTGGTAACCTGGCCTTCAAACTCTCAAACTCCTCTTCTACTCTCATTTCTCAGGGAATGGTTACTGTCTGTGCAGAATTCCAAGGACTATGTCTTGATGATTCTAAGGGAAAGCAGTTGGTATTTTTCTTTTATCATTTAGATTTCAGTTTGTCAAACTGAAATTACTGCTTTTGGTGACAAAAGGACTGAAGTCAATGAAGGCTTTAATTGGGCATTTATTCATTCAGTGGATTCCCACTGTAGCCATTGTGATGGTTAATTTTATGCTAGACATAACTTAGCTAGGCAATAGTTGTTTATTCAAACACCAGTCTTGATATGGCTGTGAAGGTATCTTCAGACTTTGAGTAAAGCCAGTTACCCGGTACAAGTTGAGTGACCTATCCAGTCAGTTGAAGACCTTAAGAGGAAAGACTGATGCCCACAGAAGAGGAAGCAATTCTGCTCCAGTCTGACTGCAGACTCAACTGTGACTCTTCCCTGGGTTTCCAGCCTGCCCTGTATCTCTCAGACTTGCTGGCCCACAAGGGATTTAGGGAATCATGAACCAATTCCTTAAAATCAATCCCCCTAAAGTCAGTCAATTTAAAGGGACTTCTTAAAATCAATCTCTTAAAGTATATGCATGCATGCATGCATGTGTGTGTGTGTGTGTATACATATATGTGCTATTGGTTCTATTTCCCTGGAGAACCCTGACTGATACAGCCATTCTGCAGGATAAAAACAGCAGACTCGCTTTCTTAGGGACTTAATTTTAAAGACTACATAAAAGGCTGGAATTTAGTATTGCCAGAATTACCTTCATGAATCTTAAGTTCTCAGTAAGGGACCATCTTTACACAATATGCTGATGAGTGACATGTTAGCTGTCCAAAAGAGTCCTCTTCCTGACACTGGAGATGAGCAAACGTCCTATGTTTATTTTCAACTGAGCATCAGTTGAAATAATCGTTTGAGGATACAGGGCCTTGTGGCCTTGTTATATCAAAAATAAGTGCCTGAACTACATCAAACTAAAAAGCTTCTGCACAGCAAAGGAAATAATCAACAAAGTGAAAAGGTAACATACTGAATGGGAGAAAACATTTGCAAATCATTTTTCTGGTAGAGGTTCGTATCCAAAATACATAAACTCACACAACTCAATAGCAATAACCCAAACAATCTGATTTAAAAATGGGTAGAGGATCTGAACAGACATCTTCCCCAAGAAGATATACAGATGGCCAACATGAAAAGATGCTCAACATCAATGACCACTGGGGAAATGCAAATCAAAACCACAACAAGCTATCACCTCACATCTGTCAGAATGGCTAGTATCAAAAAGACAAGAACTAACAAATGTTTGTTAGGATGTAGGGATAAGGATACCCTTGTATACCATTGGTAGGAACGTAAATTGGTGCACCCACTGTAGAAATAGAATGACAGTTCCTCTAAAAAAAACCCCCAAAAAACAACAACAACAACAAAACGATGAGGGGCGCCAGGCCTAGGCTCAATTGGTAGAGTATGCAACCCTTGATCTTGGGGTCATGAATTCAAACTCCATTTGGTAATAAAACAGGTATTTTTAGGGGTGCTTGGCTGGCTCAGTAGGAGAGTACATGACTCTTAATCTTGGTGTTGTAAATTTGAGCCCTACGCTGGAGGTATAGCTTACTTGAAAAAATTAAACATAGCACTACTATATCACGCAGGAATTCCACCCCTGGGACTTATTTATTTATTTTTGGAGGGGATTTATTCTAAGAAAATAAAAACACTAATTTGAAAAACTATCTGCACCCGCATGTTCCCTGCAGCATTATTTACGATGGCCAAGACATGGAAACAACAAGTGTCCATCGATGGATGACCAGATGAAGAAGATGTGATATACAATGAAATCCTGCTATTTGTAACACATGGGTAGACCTTGAGGGCACTAAGCTAAGTGGAATAAGTCAGAGAGAAAGGGAAAAACCATATAATCTCACTTATATGTGGAAACTAAAAAACAAAATAAAAAAGCAAGAGCCCACAGAGTCCACAGATACAGAGAACAGATTAGTGGTTGCAGGCCAGGGGAGGAATGGGTGAAGAGAAACAAAAAGTACAGTCTGGAAGCTATAAAATAAGTCCTGGGGATGTAAGGTATAGCATGGTGACTATAGTTAATAATACTGTGCTTCATATTTCAAAGTTAAGACAGTAGATTCTTGGGGCGCCTGGGTGCCTCAATTGGTTAAGCAACTGCCTTCGGCTTAGGTCATGATCCCAGAGACCTGGGATCAAGCCCCACATTGGGCTCCCTGCTCGCAGGAAGCCTGCTTCTCCCTCTCTCACTCCCCCTGCTTGTGTTCCCTCTCTAGCTGTGTTTCTCTCTGTCAAATAAATAAATAAAATCTTAAAAAAAAAAAAAAAAGAAGTCAATAGATTCTTTAGGGGCACCTGGGTGGCTCAGTTGTTAAGCATCTGCCTTATGCTCAGGTCATGATCCCAGAGTACTGGGATTGAGCCCTGCATCAGGCTCCCTGCTCAGCGGGAAGTCTGCTTCTCCCTCTCTCACTCCCCTGCTTATGTTCCCTCTCTCGCTGTGTTTCTCTCAAATAAATAAATAAAATATATATTTTTTTAAAGACAGTAGATTCTTTAAAGGCCTCATCACAAGAAAAAAAATTATAACTTCATTTGGTGATGGATATCAACTAGAAATGTAGTGATCATTTCATAATGTATATGAATATAGAATCATTATGTTGTATGCCTGAAACAAATATAACATTATATGTCAATTATATACCTCAATAAAACTTTTTTTTTTTCACAGAGCATGTATATAGAGGGGCAGGGGAGGAGGAGAGGGAGAAGGAGAGAGAGAACCTCAGTTAGGCTCCACGCCCAGCACAGAGCCCAACACAGGGCTCCCATCTCATGACTCTGAGATCATGATCTGAGCCGAAACCAAAAGTCTGATGCTTAACTGACTGAGCCACCCAGGGGCCCCAAGAGTGAAGACATTTTTTTAATCTAAAGGAACAAAAATTGATTCCATATTTGTTGTGGGCAAAGTACTGTGAATAAGATATAGTCACTCTTCATGGAACAGAGTCTAGTAGGAAAGTTGAGACATGTGTGGTACACAGGCCCACATTTTGGTGTGTAAATGCCATTATCAACAAAGAGGAACTGGATTTTTTGAGAAAGACCAAACCTCAGATCTTTGGTAGGGAATGCAGAAGAGGAGTGACATTTTGACCACTGAAAGCAAGATCAAAGACCAGTGGTGTCCTGTCATGAAAACTCAGAACCAACTTGAAGGAGTTCCCACAGCTCCAAGGTGAGAAAATCTGCGTATCAAAACCAATAATGCAAAAACAGTCCACTGACGGGTGGGTGGATAAACAAAATGTGCTATATACACGCAATGGAATATTATTTAGCTGTTAAAAGGAAGGAAATTCTGACACCTACTACAACATGGATGAACCTTATTGCTAAGTGATATAAGGCAGTCACAAAGATAAATACTGTGTGATTCCACTTACAGGAGATTCCAGAGTAGCCAGATTTGCAGAGACAGAGGGTAGAATGGTGCATACCAAGAGCTGGGGGAGTTGAATGGGGAGTTCTTCATAATGGCTGCAGAGTTGCAGTTTGTGATGATGAGAAAGTTCTGAAGATGATCATGGTTATGTATCAATGTGAATGTATTGAATCCCACAGTGGCAATTCATTGTGGTGTATTTTACCACAGTTAAAAAAAAAAGAACAAGAAAAAGAGTGGAGCAAGTTCGAGCCCTACATTGGGTGTAGAGATGACTAAAAAATAAATAAATAAACAAATAAATAAACGGATGGATGGATGGATGAATAACGGGTGGATGGATAAAAAGAAATGATTAGAGCCAGGAACAATGTGTCTGGAGATGGAAGATGGTGATGATTACATAGCAATGTGAGTGTACTTTAAGGCCACTGAAATGTACACTTAGAAATGGTAAATTTATGTATATTTTACTGCAATTAAAAGGAAAAGAATACTTAGAAAAGATTATCACCAGGAAACATGTTCTCTTACTCTAATAAATATACTGTAAGGGTAGAAAAACAAACTAATAACCACAACTGATTCAAACAAGGGGTTTATACAAAAAACTGTGAGCAGAAGGAAAATGTGCATGAACGGAAGTCTTATGAACTTATGCTTATTTCTACTAGAAGGGAAGATAAGGGAATGAAATTCCAAAAAGTATATTCTCCACACTCATGAGCAGTTAGCTCCATTCTGACACTATTTACCTGCAGACATGTCAGCATGTGTCAGATCCCACAGGCTCAGGGCTCAGTCCCACTAGGCTTCCTCTCCCTCTCCCGCCACCCTTCGGATGCCAACTGCAAGTCCAAGCTGTTTCCTGTGCTTCTGGTGACTGGCGATTAACTGGAGGATCCCACAACTCCCTCCTTGGGTTGAATTAACTTGCTAGCGAGGCTCACAGAACTGAGAGGAACATTTTACTAACTAGATTATCGGTTTATTATAGAAGAGTATAACTTAGGAACCATCGGATGGAAGAGATGCAGAGGGCAAGGTATGTGGAAAGGGGTGGGGAGCTTCCATGACCTCTCCAAGTGCACCACTGTCCTAGCAACTCCACATACTCGCCAACCCAGAAGCTCTTTGAACCCGCCCTTCTGGGGTTTTATGGAGGCTCCATTACATAGGCATGACTGATGAACTGACAGGCCACTGGCAACTGATTCAACCTCTAGCCTCTCTCCCCTCCCCAAAGGTCAGGGGATAGGACTGAAAGTTTCAGCCTCCAATCATATGTCTGTTTCCCAGGCAACAAGCCATTAACCTTAGGGGCTTTCCAAAAATCACCACATTGACATAAACTCACATGTGGCCAAGAGGGTCTTGTTATGAATATCAAGACACCTTATTGCTATTGTTACTTATGAGATTCCAAGGGTTTTAGAAGCTCTGGGGACAAAGACCAAATAAGTGTTTTTGTTTTTTGTTTTTAAGGTTTATTTATCTGGGGCGCCTGGTTGGCTCAGCCGGTAAGCATCTGCCTTCGGCTCTGGTCGTGATCCCGAAGTTCTGGAACTGAGCCCCGCATCGGGCTCCCCGCTCAGTGGGAAGCCTGCTTCTCCCTCTCTCACTCCCCCTGCTTGTGTTCTCTCCCTAGTTGTGTTTCTCTGTCAAATAAATATAATATTTAAAAAAAAGATTTTATTTATTTTATTTATCTGAGTGAGGAGAGAGGGGCAGAAGGAGAGGGAGAAGCAGATTCCCCACTGAGCATGGGGTGGCAATGCAGGGCTCTATATCAGAACCCTGGGATCACAAAATGAGCAGAAGGCAGCACTCAACCAAACCACCCAGGCATCCCCTAAATATGTATTTCTTATTATAAATCACAACATCACAGACATCTTCAAGGGAAAGTCCCAGAGTTGAGTGTGTCTGTGGGAGGGGCTGTGTAGGCAGAGCACATAGTGAAGGGAAGGGCCTGAGATGGGACAAAAATGGTGTGGCTGAGGAGCAGCACAAGGCCCACTTGGCTGGAAGTAGGAGAGGGTAGTCTGAAAGCGAGAGATGAGGCAAAGAGCTTGCTGGTGGGAAGGGAGGAGGTGGGACATGAGTTTGTGTGGGCTCTTTGATCTGTGTGGACTTCCTGTGGCCAGTAAGGCTGTGGGGTAGAGAGGAGATGCCATAAACTTTAAAAAATGCAAATAAAGTGTCAGTGAAAATATGAGGCATCACAAACTCTCACATACAGCTGCAGTTGTACAACCAAGTTCACCCAGTCTGGAGGGAAGCACCTTGGAACACAGAGAAATTAAGTGTGTGCCTGCCTGCCCATCAGGCAGTTCATGCTTACAAGTTCATGCTTGTACGGGAACACAAAGAAATATGTATGAGAAGGTACATCTTGGTAGCAAAGTGCATTCATCAGGGAAGGAATTGGCTCACGTGATTATGGAGGCTGAGAAGTCCCCAAATCTGCAGTCGGCAAGCTGGAGAACCAGGAGAGCGGATGTAAGTTGCTTTCGGACGGCAGCAGAAGATGGATGTTCTGACTCAGTCAGGCAGAAGTTCCCACTTATTCCCACTCAGGTCTTCAGTGGATGGCATGAGGCCCGCCTATATTGGGGAGGACAACCTGCTTTACTCAGTCTACCCATTCAAGTGTTATCTCATTAAAAAAAAAAGGGGGGGGCGCCTGGGTGGCTCAGTGGGTTAAAGCCTCTGCCTTCAGCTCAGGTCATGATCTCAGGGTCCTGGGATCAGAGGCCATGTCGAGCTCTCTTCTCAGCAGGGAGCCTGCTTCCTCCTCTCTCTCTGCCTGCCTCTCTGCCTACTTGTGATCTCTCTTTCTCTGTCAAATAAGTAAATAAAATCTTAAAAAACAAAAAAAACCCCCAAAAGACACACAACACCCTTATAGACACAGTCAGAACAATGTTCGACTAAATGTCCGGGTACCCTGTAGCCCAATGTCAAGCTGACACACAAAGTTAACTATCATATGAAGTATGGATAGCAATACAGGTGCCCAACCCAAGGGGATTTATAAATAAAGTGTAGCAAAGGGAAAGATTAAAGTTTACTGCTGATCAGTTGAGAGCAATGAAACTGTCTTAGATCACAATATGGATAAGATGGAAAACCGTAATTATGAGTTAACAAGCTAAAAAAACAAACTTTTTACTGAGACTCTGGAATGAGACCTAAAAAATCCCCCCCCATAAGAAAGCCCCAAACCATGAACTCATTATAGTAGTCAATGAAAAGAGAAATTTCCTTCCCCTAAAATAATGGTTTTGTCACCACTGATGGTAGCTATTGCTCCCACTTCCTACTTGGAATATGGATCATTAAGGAAAATATGTGGACATTTATCTTGCCCCCCCTTTTTTAAAAAAGATTTTATTTATTCAATCGACAGAGAGAAACACAGCTAGAGAGGGAACACAAGCAGGGGGAGTGAGAGAGGGAGAAGCAGGCTTCCCGCCGAGCAGGGAGCCCGATGTGGGGCTCGATCCTGGACTCTGGGATCATGACCTGAGCCGAAGGCAGATGCCCAACCACTGAGCCACCCATGTGCCCCTCATCTTGCCTTTCTTAAAGAAATTGTATTTTAGGGTCTCAGGGTGACCAAATAAGCCTGAGTGAGGAGAAAAGCCTCTGCTTTACAGAGGATGCCGGTTAATAAATGTAGAAAAATCATAATATAAAATCACCATAGTGCAAACTTTTTCTTATGTGTGACTAAGGAATTGTGGTTCTGGAGATACTGTCCTTTATTTAAAGTTGAGCTGCTATGATGTTTGTAATTGACTTTACAGTGCTTCAGAAAATTGTATAAAGCACGAAGCAAAAAAAGGCAAAACGGTAACTGTTGAATGTAGGTGATGAGTTCATTAAATCATTCTCTGTACTTTTTGCTGAATAGTTGGCATTTTTCAGATATGGAAATTAGAGAGAGCCAGTGGGGGTCTTAGGAAGAAGAAATTCAGTGGTTTTGGGAATCATTTTTTGTACAAATGTCACCTCCGAACAGAAACTGGTGGGTATAATTCTTGCTGACATATTTCTCTTTGCATAAGCCTGTCTTAGAAAGACTATTTCCTCAATCCAGTAAGAGCGCAGAAGTTACAGTTGTTTGAGAGAAATTCTGGGTCATAAAATGGTGACACTGGTCAGGCCCTTGGTGTTCTATAGCAGACTTGGGACTCCAGGCCAGAGACCAGAAGCTTTAGGTTCCAACTCTGGGGCTTCTCACCTGAGCCTGCCTGTTCTTCCTCCAGAGGGGGCATTTGCATCTATTCAACTCCACAAACCTAACTTATAACCATGTGCAGTGCTCCAGCACGTAGTTAGTAACTGCTAAGATGAAGGACATCTCTAAGGGGTTTCCCATTCAGTCACAAAGACAGACAGGAAAGACACAAGCAAACACAAAGGGAAGGAATGATTTGGTCTGGGATCTTGGAAGAGCTGCAGGTTTCCTCTCTTCTTTCCTCCCCCCCAAGGCCATATCCTGAGCAACTGAACAAAGTGCTGTTTGGTTAGGCCAGATTAGTGGGAGTGGCAGATGAGAAACCTGAGACCAGATTGTGGCAAACTTCCAAGCAGTTTCTTTTATTCTGGTGCCCAAAGCAGCAAATGTTCCAGGGCCACGGAGGAAAACCCAGAAGGCTGGTGTTTTCAAAAGATGAGCCCGGACAAGTAAGGAGGACCAGCTGGAGAGGAGAGAGGGCAGCGGCAAGGGTTGTTAACCTTTTCTGTGCCAGGGACTCTTGCTCAGGATAATGTTCCTAAGTTCCTAAAGTCCTAAGTGCTATGGTCTGGTTGGTTGTCTCCCCCACAAATTCCTAATGCCCAATGTGATGGTAAGTAGGAAGCAAGGCCTCTGAGAGTTGCTTAGGTCAGGAGAGTGGAACCCTCACTAATGGGATTAGTGCTCTTATAAAAGAGACCAGGTAGAGCTCCCTGCCTCTTTGACCACTGAGGATGTGAGGACGCAGCCAGGAGAAGACCGCCTGCATTAGCACCTGACCCTGCTGGCCCCCTGATCTCAGACTTGCAGCCTCCGGAACAGTAATAAACACATACCTGGGCCGCCTGGGGGGGCTCAGTGGGTTAAAGCCTCTGCCTTCCGCTCAGGTCATGATCCCAGGGTCCTGGGTTTGAGGCCCGCATCGGGCTCTCTACTCGACAGGGAGCCTGCTTCCTCCTCGCCTACTTGTGATCTCTCTCTCTGTCAAATAAATAAATAAATAATATATTAAAAAATAAATAAATAAAAAATAAACACATACCTGTTGTTTATAAACTACCCAGCCTCCAGTATTTTGTTGCAACAGGCCAAATCCATTAAGACAAGTGCAGAAAATAAAATACACAAGTTTACAAAGGAAATATTGTTGAAATCCTAACACCAAAATGTAATAAAAATCTGATATTTGAAATGAATGCTTTCCTTATTAATACACTGAATAACAAGACCTGTTTGTTGGTGAGTCTAATAACTCTGAGGATGTCAAAGGAATGATGAGTGTAAATAATTTTCTGAGTCAGTTGTAATGTGATATAAAAACATCTGTAATTTCCAATGACACTGCCATTGGTACTGTATGCCTTGTTTCGTTCATAATTGAAAAGAATAATGAATTTTACTAAAAGAGTTGTGAAAATATCATCCTACCTGCTTTCCCAGCCAAGTTTAAGACCCCCTGAATTCTATCCAAGGACCCCTTGGGGAGAACCAGGTAAACACTCCTGAGCTTGAGGCTGTCCCGTTGACCCTGAAAATAGATAATGCACGGATGGGTAAATTTTGGGGATCTTTTTTTTTTTTTTTTTTTTTTTTTTTTGACAGCGAGAAACACAGTGAGAGAGGGAACACAAGCAGGGGGAGTGAGAGAGGGAGAAGCAGGCTTCCCGCCGAGCAGGGAGCCCGATGTGGGACTCGATCCCGGGTCTCCGGGATCATGACCTGAGCCGAAGGCAGTCACTTAACCAACTGAGCCACCCAGGCGTCCCTATTTTTGGGATCTTGCCAAAGTCAAGGGAGACTCCATTTTCTTTATAAAATCTGAGTTCATTAACTGATTCTTTGGGGAGAGGTAGTCTAGAGCAGGTTATTAACGAAGGCTTCATGTACTTCTCTATAGGTGAGTTATTAATTATACAGATAAAAGAGTACCTCTATAGTGGAGAACCATCCCAGCCATCATCATGTTGACTACCATGGCAAATGTTCAAACACTAATAATAGGAAAAACTGAAATCACATTACTCCAGACCAAAATGTGGAACCAGAATACCTCAAGGAAGCAATCAGATAAGCCCCAGTTGATGGATCCTCTACAAAACTAGGCACTTGTCCTCTTTAGAAATGTACATGGCATGACAAAGTAAGGTGGAAGACTGCTACCAGATTATGGGAGATTAAAGAGATTTGACAATTAAATGCCTTGCTTAATCCAGGACTAGAGCCAAACTTGAAAACAAAGGTTTATAAATAATATTACTGGGACAATTAGCAACATGTGAACATGAAAAATATATTAAACAATAATATACTAAATTTTTGAATTTGATGATTCTCCTGAGATTATGTAAGAAAACTCTCTCTTTGTTCTTAGGAGATATACTCTTGGGGTGCCTGGGTGGCTCAGTTGGTTGGGCGGCTGCCTACAGCTCAAGTCATGATCTCAGGGTCCTGGGACTGAGCCCCGCATCGGCTCCTTGCTCAGCAGGAGCCTGCTTCTCCCTCTCCCTCGGCCTATAGCTACCCCTGCTCCTCCCTCTCTCTGTCAAATAAATAAATAAAATCTTTTAAAAATAGGAGATATACTCTGAATTTAGGTGCAAAGGGTACAAATCAGTCTTAATGATTCAGCAAAAATATCTCTATTAGATAAACACATAGGCAGATATATATACATATATACATGTATATCTAGACACAAACATGTACATATATGGAGAGAGTGTTCATGAGCAAATGTGACAAAAATGTTAACAACTGGTAAATTTAGATGAAAGATATAAAGAAGATATATATGGGGGGGGTGGGATTCAGGATAGTACCCAGAAGTGCTAATTCTAGGTAAAAGGTAAATACTATATCCTTTTGGATACCACTCAATTCCCTTCATCAGGAGATGTACCCTTCTGTATTTCCACCAGTCACTTGTGAGTGCCCACTTCCTTACAACTTCGCCACAGAGTAGTTCGTCAAGATTTTGAGTTTTTGTCCAGATGACAGGTGTATTGTGGCTTCAATTCACATCTTGTGAAACGCATAGAGCTTGCATTCTTGCACCACATAAGTGGCTCCTAATACCTTATTTCAGAGAAATGGCTTCCACTCAGGCTCCAGGTACTTCTTTAATCCCAAGGCCTCTTTCCTCCCTGTCTAGACAGATAGAGTTAGTCAGATTGTAGGAATGTGGTCCTCACGGTTGTCATCATCATCAGTATCAAACCTGCTTTTGATGAGAGAGGGCACTCGACCGATTTGTGTGAGTGGTGCATTCTCATGGACCTGACCAATTTGCCCAGCCGTTTTGCTTCCATCTCAATCTGCACAACAGTCGCCTCTAGATGGCACACAGACAACACCCTCCCCCTTGAGTGAAGAAAAAGAGGTTCGAGGAGATGGAGAGGCTTACTCAGCCAGTAAGTGGCAAATCCAGGGCTGGAGATCACATGTTCAGATTCCTAGTAAGTGCCTGTAAAGTTACAGAACAGGTCTCAAGATAACCCTCACTTCTTCTTCTTTTTTTAAAAATTTTATTTATTTATTTGACAGAGAGAAGCACAGCTAGAGATGGAACACAAGCAGGGGGAGTGAGAGAGGAAGAAACAGGCTTCCCGCCAAGCAGGGAGCCCGATGTGGGGCCCAATCCCAGGACTCTGGGTCACGACCTGAGCCAAAGGCAGACACTTAATGACTGAGCCACCCAGGCGCCTCAGACTATCCTCACTTCTGACAGCTATGGCAAGTCCAGGGATCCCCACAACTACCCTAAGTTCAAGAATTGACAAGAAGGACTCTCAGAACTTGCTGGAACCTACAGTACTCGCTGTTCTGATTTATTACAGCGAAAGGAAATGGATTAAAATCAGCCAAGGGAAGAGACACATAGGGTGGGGCTTAGGAGAGTTCCATACACACACAGAGCCTCCAGCTGTCCTCTCCCAGTGAAGTCATGGATAGTGTCAACTCTTAGAGACAGTGCATAACAACAGACATGGGGTATTGCCAACTAGGAAAGTTTACTCAAACCATGGTGTGTGGAGTTTTTTTCAGGGCTCGATCTCGAGGATGTGGTCAGTTTCCCACATGGCTGACCTTGGTCTTCAGTCTATCCAAGGGCTAAGCTGATACTGCGTGACCAAAACCCTCACTACAAATCCTCTTGTTAGACAGTCTGGCATGGCATAACACATCGAAGTAAACAAAATCACTCTTATCAGGCAGGACACTCTCAGGGTTTAGAGATCACCTCCTGGGGGTGGAGGGTAAAACCCAGATTTCTCTTTGGGCAAGGTTAAATCTTTATTGCCCAATGCCCTTTCTTTGTAATCCATTACGACAAGTGGGGTTACCTGCTCACCATCAGAGAAGCACTCAGCCTCTGCACCCGCACAACTGATGGAGCAATCCCAGCTGGCTGAAAGGCAGGACTGGGGAATGGAAACTGAGCAGAAAAGAAGGGAGGAGTGCCACAGGGTAGCTCAGAAGTGAATTTAATGGTGGCCCTCTGCAAGAAAAAGTAGTCAGTTCTGGTGGTTGGAAATTTGAGTCTCAAACTTTTCTCTGCTCATCAAAGGTGGAAGAAAAGTGCCAGTTTGAGGCCACCTGTCTGGGGTCAGGCTCAGCTGGCCTCAGTCTCCTTCTCTGATTGAGTGCATCTACGACCCCTAGGTGGCACACATTTTCAGTTTAGGCAGCAAAAAGGAGAAAAAAAAAAAGGCAATCGAAAAGATGAACAAACCTCATTCTTCCATCAGATTACATCCTGGTGAGATATTGTTACAGTGAAAATTGACCTGCAGTTTGTGCAAAGGGTGTTAAGTTCACCCTCTTTATTCCTTTTAAATCTTAGCGTGGGAATGTTGTTGACACTTGGAAAAATATTCTATTCCCAAACAGGACAAAGTTCAATAGAGATGAGGCCAAGCCTTACAACAGAGGGGAGGAGAGGAAGGGAGTTCGGAGTGCAGAGAAAAGTCTGGTTCACCTTACCTCATAGCTTTCCCTAAGGGCACTGGTATGTCCTGAAGGAGAACAGGAGACCCTCTCTCCAGTTTCCCAAGCCCATCCCAGCTGTTTTTGGGATTTTTATTCTCTTCCAGCCTTCCTTGGATAGGAATCCACAGCCATAGGCAACTGTTTTATTTCTTCATAACACAGAAGCTTGGAAAGACCCAAACCCAACACCTGGGTTACTAAGGCCTTGGTGGGTGCTTACTTTGGGCACAAGACTGAAATAATGAGAAGTCTTGTCATTAGTGATTTTGCTCTCCTCGTGCCCCCTCCCTCTTCTCTGTCTCATTCCCCCAAAGGAACAAGAAGCTTCCTCCCAGGGATACTTTACTTAGTCACAAATATTTACTGAGCATCTATTAATGCCAAGCATTGGTGGGAGTGATGATGGGCAGACGCAAATGACAAAAATAAACAAACCAGGAAAATACCAGCAGGTGGCCATTGTTTACAGGGGAGTGAAACTGGGTGGTTTTCCCATGGTCAGAAATGGTCTCTTTAAGGTGACATTGAGGGGTGCCTGCCTTGCTCAGTTGGAAGAGCATGTAACTCTTGATCTTGGGGTTGTGAGTTCAGGCCCCACATTGGGTAGAGAGATTACTTAAAATAAATAAATTTTAAAAAAAGGTGACATTGAAATAAAGACTTGAAAGACAAGAATGAATCAGCAATGTTAAGTACTTCTGTGGGAAAAGGAAAGGGAAACGACCTTTGACTTGATGAAGAAGCCCTGACTTGCCCCAGAAAATGTGGAATCAACCAAGTTGAACTGGACTGGCTGAGACATGACTTCTGAGTGTTTGAAACAGAAACTAATCTCCTTTATAGGAAAATTAAAAAAGCTACAGTCCTCTCCATGAGGAGGAAAGGCAGGTTACAGAACAGGGTCTTGGGCTGCCCTACTGAAACCCACCAAAAAGGCTCCAGGCTCTTCCTCCAAGACTTGCCCCAATGGGCACCATCTGATTTTTGGCAGAGTGAAGTGGTAATGAGCAGGGACTCTAGCATCAGAGGAACAAAGCATTGAGCCCTGGGTGTGTGACCTTAGGCAAAAATTAAATGAGCGGGAGCCTCTGTTTCCTCAACTTTAAAAGGGGTATAATGAACCCTCTCACTGAAGGAGGCCAGGAGGGCTTGATGCAATGGCTTGGCACCCAGGACCCCACAGGGTGATGCATGGCCAAACATTAAGTGTGGCCCAGGAGAACTGCTCAGTGGGATAAGCAGGGTTCCCTTTGGTGACCCAAGCACAGGGTTAGGAAAGGAATAAGGAATGCCTTCACTGTCTGGGCTCTTTTCCAGCAAACTCCTAGTGAAGGACAAAGGACGCTATCTCAAGCTGCTGGTTATATAACTAGTTACGTAACTGCTTAAGGGGAAACAACTTTATGGAAGTCTGTGATTTAACAGAATCCTTTGTAATTGTTTTAAAATAAATAATTTTCCCACACCAACATGGAAACAGCCAGCATAAGAGGCAATGCAGGTGGCTGTCAACCATCTATATAACATTCTGATTTCCACATGTTGTCAAAATAAACTGAAAGAAAAAGGCGAGAGTAAGCTCATCTTTTTTTTTTTTTTTTTAAAGATTTTATTTATTTGACAGAGAGAAACACAGCCAGAGAGGGAACACAGGCAAAGGGAGTGACAGAGGGAGAAGCAGGCTTCCCGCCGACCAGGGAGCCCGATGTAGGACTCGATCCTGAGGCTCCAGGATCATGACCTGAGCTGAAGGCAGTCGCTTAACCAACCGAGCCACCCAGGCACCCACATCTTTTTTTTTTTTATGAAGTAAATAGGTATGTATATTTTGTTTGTCCAGAGTAAATGTCAATGTTATTTATTTATTTACTTGGGACACAATAGGTCAGAATTCCAGTGCTGGTTGGGTAGCCTTGGGCAAGGTGCTTAACCTTTGCTACTCAAGGTGTGGTCCCCTTGTCAGCAGTAGAGGGTTACCTGGGAGCTCCTGGAAACATACAACTTCGGACTCTATCCCAGATTTGCTGAATCAGAGCCTGCATTTATCAGATCTCCAAGTGATTTTAAGCGCCTGAGAGCTGGGGAAGTATTCATTTTATTGCATACCTGAAACTAATGTAAAACGGTATTTTAACTAACTGGAATTATTATTGTTGTGGTATTTTTTAAATAAGCTCTACACCCAACGTGGGGTTTGAACTTACCACCCCAAGATCAAGAGTCACAGGCTTTTCTGGAGTGCCTGGGTGGCTCAGTTGGTTAAGCTACTGCCTTCAGCTCAAGTCATGATCCCGGAGACCTACGATGGAGTCCCATATCGGGCTCCCTGCTCCGCGGGAAGCCTGCTTCTCCCTCTCTCAGTCCCTCTGCCTGTGTTCCCTCTCTGGCTGTGTTTCTCTCTGTCAAATAAATAAAATCTTAAAAAAAAAAAAAAAAAAAGAGTCACAGTCTCTCCCTAATGACCCATCCCCTTAACTAACTGGAATTAAATGAAACCTTAAAAAGCCTCCCCCAGGCCCCCCAAAAAGAAAGACCGGGGAAGCACTGGTTTAACATCTCCATGTGTCACTCTCCTAAGAGAGGCGCCAAAGTGGCTTTTAAACAAATTAAATATAAATATAACCAGCTTTTTTTTTTTTAATTTGCTAAGTCATTCTCACCAATTTATTCTTCCAAACAAGCTTTCAAATCCTTTGTCAGCACTCCCCTCTCCCCCCCAAAAAACACTACTGGAATTCTCATTAGAACTGCATTAAAAATGTAAAATAATTTGAGAATTGGTATCTTTACAATATTTGTTCTTCCTATTCAAGAATATGGGTTGTTTCATATTTATTTAGTCTTTTTATTTTTTATTCAATTATAAGTTAATATGCAGTGTTATATTAACTTCAGGTATATAATACACTGATTTAACAATTCTATACATTATTCAGTGCTCATCATGATCAATATATGAAACACCACAAATTTGATTGTCATCCTTGTGTAGGGGTCATACTAATCTCTGTATAATTCCACTTTCAGTATATGTGCTGTCAAAGCAAGCAATAAATTTAACCAGCTTTTTAACTGTTGGGAGCCGCCCCAGCTCGCAAGCTGACTGGAGTCACCGTGGGGGAAGATGGCTCCTGTCTCACGGGAAAACTCACTGACTTCCATAAGTCTTAGTGAGAAGGTAGCAGTAGAAGCACAGCTCCTGCCGCCATAAAATATTCCCACTAGGCCTGATGTGGTCACAGTGAGGAAAAGGCAGTCTGAGCCTCGCTCCTGCCGATGGTGCGAACCTGGAATCTCCAATTTCTACAAATTGGTCCTTATCCTAAAAGCAAAGCACATTACTCCTGACCGGGCCTCAGAACGCTTTAGGCCAAACCAAGACTCCCGTACAGTCCTTAAGAGTGTACTTTTTATACTTTCCCTTTACATTTCCTGCAGCTCTGTGGAGGAGATTGTTGAGGCTCTTGAATGATTAAATAAAGGGCTTAATATAAGAAATAAAATTGTACTAACAAGAGCATTGCCACGCACACAAAGGATCCATAAATAAAGAGTTCTGCACCCAGTCAGAGAAAAGAGGCTTGAGTAAGCAGTTTTACCTTTGCAAAATAAGTCATCTTTCTCCTTGATGCCAGACAGACTAACTTTGGGTCACTGTATTAATGATGTAGCTAAAATTTTGTACATAACTCATCTAAGCCTTTCAACTGCTTTCTTGTCTGTAAGACCTGCTTAAAAAACACAGTATCATTAGTCTACCCTTTATCGTCTAGGCGCCAAATGTAAAAAACTATAGAAAACCTTACTGATTAGCATGTCCTTGGTTTGGTTAAAGGACTTGACTCTAAATTGTAGATTTGTGCACCTGCAAAAACATGTTTCACTGATTAGAGCGCTTGTTTCACAAAAGCACTATGCTTCTCTAACAAAGACACTGTGTAGTCAAAAATCATTCTCTGTAAAAAAAATTTTCCCTATGAGAATCTTTAACTTGTAAGTCAGAGATGCCTGCAGGTGATAGAAAGCAATCTTTGGGGCTCTCTCGTTGGCCGACACCGTCCTTCATTCAGGAACCCCCGGTTCAGCCAGAGTGGGCCTCCTGCATTTAACAAAAAAATGAAGTGTGGGGAGGGTACCTGCCTGGCTTGGTCTTGGAGCAAGTGATTCTAGATCTCAGGGCTGTAAGTTTGAGCTCCATGTTAGGTGTAGAGATTACTTAAAATATTTTTTTTGAAGATTTAATATATTTATTTGAGAGAGAGCACAAGCAAGGGGGAGAGGGAGAGGGAGAAGCAGACTCTCTGCTGAGCAGGGAGCCCAATGTGCTCGGTCCCAGGACCACAAGATCATGACCTAAGCTGAAGGCAGATATAACAGACTGAGCCACCCAGGTGCCCCAAACTTTAAATATCTTAAAAAAAAATTTTTTTTAAGCAGAACACAAAGTGAAATTAAAGGCAAAGTCCTCCTCCATCCCCCAACCCCTCCTCATCTCACAACATCCTACAACTCCTCACTCCCACTAGCCACTCTCTGAACTTCCTCCAGCTTAGCCTGGTACTGGGTCTTTCTCCTTTGCACGTAGGCAACCACCATACTCTAGGCGTCATTTGCCTTGAGTTTTGGGGGCAGGAGTAGAAAATCACCCTTCCTTCCTACAAGCCACAAGCTCTTCACAAAATGCCCACTCTGATCAGGCTGGCAGATCCCTCCCTTTCTCCTGATCAGCTCACAGGAGGTGTAGATCCCTGTACCTCTCAAAAATGTTAGGGTCTGTGCCATCTAGGTGGCTCAGTCAGTTAAGTGTCTGCCTTTGGCTCAAGTCATGACCTCAGGGTCCTGGGATGGAGTCCTGTGTCTGGCTTCCTGCTGAGTAGGGAGTCTGCTTCTCCCTCTCCCTCTGCCCCTTCCCCCTGCTCATGTTTTTTCTCTCTTAAATAAATAAATAAATAAATAAATAAATAAAACCTTAAAAAAAAAAGAAAACCTCAAAGAATGTTAGGGTCTTGTCACATGTCACTGCTATTCTTGGTTTGGGGCTTCAGCTGATATTTCCAGAGTCTGTTACAGTCTTCCAAATCTGGCAGTCTGTGGATTGACCCCAGAGACCTGATCTGTCTCAATGATCATTTCATGGTCAGCTCCTTCAGTATGTGACATGACCGAAATAGGACTTCCCTTCATGTGGGCCATCCCAGCTGCTCTAAATGGAATCAACCAGCATCTTGGGACTCCATGACTACTTAGGTACCTTCCATCTTTCTCTAGTTTTAAGAATCTGGGCCTCTTGGCCCAACCTGAAATTTGATGTTCTTACCCAACATCTCAATTAATGAGCAATAAATATTTTACACTCTGCTGATTTCTATGTAAAATGTCTAGTACCAATCCCAATGTGTGTGTGTTGGGGGCAGGTGTTCCCCATGCTATTCAACAAGTATCTACATACCAGCTGGGTGTCCTACAGTTTGACTCAATTCTGACACTATCTACCCAGAGAGAGCATCAGATGCTGCAGGTAAAGGCCTCAGTCCTATGTGACTTTCTCCCAACCCCTCAACCTCAGAAGCCGATCGTAAGCCCAGTTTATCACCTGGGCTTCTGACTGACCAGCTATGACTGGAGGTTCCAATAACCCCCTCCTTGGGCCTGATTAATTTGTTAAAGCAGCTCACAGAATTTAAGAGGAAAATGCCACTTATTGGATTTCTAGTTCATGATAAGAGGATATAACTCAGAAACAGCCAGGTTGAAGAGATGCACAGGGCAAAGCTTAGGGAAAGCTTAGTGTAGAGCTTCCACGCCCCTCTTCAGGGGTACCACTCTTCCTAAATCTCCACATGTTCACCAGCCCACAAGCTCTTTCAACCAGTTCTTTTAGGTTTTTATGGAGACATCATCAGATGGGCTTAAATGATTAAGTCGCTGGCCACTGGGGATTGATCCAATGTCCAGGCCCTTCCCCTAGTGTAGGTAAGGGACGTCCAGTTCTAACCCACAAATCACATGGCTGGTTCTCAGACAGCCAGTTCCCATCCTTAGGTGCTTCCAAAAGGCAACTCATTAATGCTCTTATCACTTAGGGAATTCCAAGGGCTTAAGGAGCTGTGGGCCAGACATGGAAGAAGACCAAATATATATTCACTCACAATATATCATACTTGACACAAATATCCTTTCCTTAGCAAAATGCAGAATTGAGGAACATAAGCAGCTTGAGTTATCTTTTGATACCAATTAACTTATTCATCAAATATTTATTAAGGATTTACTCTGTGGCAATGCTATGCTGGCATTAGAGAGAAATTGAATGATAAACAAGATCGGCAAAGGCAAAGTTGAAGAAATCTCTATGAGATGGCTTTCAGTTATTTTTAATGCTGGAGGAAAAAACTCTGAGAACTACAAAGTTTAACTCAGTCTTCTCGAAAGTATACAAAGGCATATTAAACAGTTTTAGACTTTCAGCAAAAAACGACTGGACTGGAATCAGACAGCATCCAATTTAGCAGATAAGAACCCTGAGAAGCTGTACGGAATGAAAGACTATTATAGTCAGAAGGGAGCAGGAAGAAGTTACACTGGACAAAAAAGTGGGTTGGTTACTGCAAGGTTACTTTCTTTTAGGAGACGGGAGGGAGTCTATCAGGAGGAATACCTAACTAGTGTTGATTCCTGACTGGTTTAAGATTCCCTTTCTGGGACAGCCAAACTGTAATTCAGTTAAGTCTCTGTGTGGTGATGTGGGGTATAACATAAACACCCCAATTTGGGGCTCGGTGCCTTGTTTTTAAGTCCCAGGCAAAGGTGATTTTTATACCTTGTAAAAGTTTGCTTAGTAGTATTTTTAATAATTAAGCATTTTTAAAAGCTATAATAGTTTTGGAAATGTTAACACAGTACATGAACATGGCAAAGTCAAATGGCCCTAAAGGGGACCTGGGTAAAAGTCAGCCCCTCCCTCTTCTCCTACCACTATCTCCAGCTTCCTCCCCCAGGGTTGTAAGTGAAGTGTGGGTTTAATGCTCAGGTGGGGCCTTCTAGCCAGCTCTCCTTCTTCCTCAGTCCTGAGATCTTTGGACTAGAAGATCTTGGCTTGCTGGACAAAAGGGGTAGGGGTGAGGACAAGTCCCCAATCCCTGTGTGAGGCCTTGAGTTCTCATATCCAACCAGCTGTATGGAGTAGAGGTAGAAGTCACTCTTTCTCAAATGCTTATTGATTGCCAGACACTGATCCAGACATTTGGAAAAAAACAGCCAGTAAAATAGACGAAAGTTTCCACACTCATCAGAACTTACATTCTAACATGGGAGGACAGAGTGAAAAATAAACGTAATAAGTAAATTATGGGAATTAGCCACCTCTCCTTGTTGGAGGTGGACAGCTGGGGAGGGGTGGGACGATGAGGGCCCGGTGTGAGAACTAGGGCAAATACATCCTGCTTTTCAAGGATTCTAACTGCAAACTGAAGAGCTTTAAGTCGGGAAGTGGAAGTACCCTCCTTCCTTAATTATCCACAGTGCAAACACCACTCCTGCCTCTAATATGAACAAGCGATCCAGATAGGATGTTCCACTATGCTTTCCTTCAATGACAAAAATGAAACAGACTTCACAACACAGGTTTTTCAGTGAGTCACCCAGTTTTTGGCTCCAAGCAGTGTTCTGTACTACCATGGACAAGGAGCCATCTCTGGTTTCCAGGAAGACTTCTTGTAGCCAGTGGGGTGGGAGCAGAGAGAGAGGGACAAGCAGAATCCCCGATGAGTGCAGAGCTAGAAAGGAGGTCTCAACGTGGAGGCTCAACGTGGGGACTCAACCCCAGGACCCTGAAATCATGACCTGAGCTAAAGTTTGATGTTTAACCAACTGAGCCACCTGGGCACTCTCTACCTGAGCCATTTGTAAGTACGCAGCTTAGTGGCACCAAGTGCGTTTATACTTGTGTAACCATAACCACCATCCATCTTCAGATCTTTTTTTGTCTTGCAAAACTGAAACTGTACCCATCTAGGAACAGGTCCCTATTTCCCCCATCTCCGGCCCCTGGCACCCACCATTCCACTTCTTGTGTCTACGACTTGACTACTCTAGGTCCCTCATATAGGTAGAATCATACAGTATTTGTCATTTTGTGTCTGGCCTACATCACACAGCATAAAGAAAGGTACCTTCATGGTTCATTCACGTTATAGCAAGTGTATGGATTTCCTTTCTTCCTTTTTAAGACTGAATAATATTCCACCGTAACTTATATACCACATTGTGTTTACCCCATTCATCCATCCATGGAGACTTGGATAGATTCTACCTTTTGGCTATTGCATATACAGCTACTGCCATCCACATGGATGTATAGATGGAACTGTTCAGGTCCTGCTTTTAATTCCTTTGTGCATACGCCCAGAAGCAGAGTTGCCCCCCTTGCTTTTCTTAATTACAGACTAAATGACTCTGTTGCAAGAGAAAGTCAGGATGGACAGATGTTTACCACCAGTCTGATAACCCAGCTGAAGCCCTCTCATTTAAAGAGAGAGGGATTTTTGCCTTCTCACAGATTCACACAAAGTCCTACTCACTGACATACTTTCAAACAACCTCCTTTCTGGTGTAACTGTTTACACTCTGCATGTGTGTGTCCAGAAACTGCACCCAGCCCAGATCCATAATCTTATTAGGTGCTTTGCATACCCACATCAAGCTGCATCAAACAATTTCAACACCAAGAAGCTAATACCCTTTCACCAGAGATCCATTCTTTCACACAATCTCTTGCCTTAGGTTTATGTAAAAGATCAAGTTCCATTCAAGTGACAGGATGGTAACCTAAAAAAATAAGCATTTAAAGTGTCTGAAATGGAGTAAATAAAAAGCAGACCAGCAGCTCAAAGGAGTATAGGAAACATCTAACAGTTTGCAGACTTATGGAGACAGTGAACACATGCAGGTGTGCTCATGAGCACAATGAGATTTTAGGGGGTGCCTGGGTGCCTCAGTCGTTAAGTGTCTACCTTTGGCTCAGGTCATGATCTCAGGGTCCTGGGACTGAGCCCCTCATCAGGCACCCTGCTCAGTGGGAAGCCTGCTTCTCCCGTTCCCTCCCTCACTGTCTCTCTCTTTGTCAAATAAATAAAATCTTAAAAAAAGCTCTCAGACTGACAGATAAAGAGACTGGTCCTATGAAGTTCTGGTGAGGTTGCAGGGAAACAAACACTGAGGGTGGGAATGAAAATAAGAGCACCTTTTTTTAAAAAAAGGGATTTTTCGGGGCGCCTGGGTGGCTCAGTTGGTTAAGCGACTGCCTTCGGCTCAGGGCATGATCCCGGAGACCCGGGATCGAGTCCCACATTGGGCTCCCTGCTCGGCGGGAAGCCTGCTTCTCCCTCTCTCACTCCCCCTGCTTGTGTTCCCTCTCTGGCTGTGTTTGTCTCTGTCAAATAAATAAAATCTTTAAAAAAAAAGGGGGGGGGATTTTTCATTTTTAAAGATTTATTTATTTATGGGGCACCTGGGTGGCTCAGTTAGTTAAGCGACTGCCTTCAGCTCAGGTCATGATCTCAGGGTCCTGGGATTGAGCCCCGCGTCAGGCTCCCTGCTTAGTGGGGGGCCTGCTTCTCCCTATGCCTCTGCCCCTCCCTGCTGCTCATGCTCTTCTTCTCTCTCTCATATAATACAAAATCTTTAAAAAATTATTTAAAAAATGATTATTTGAGAGAGAGTGGGAACAGCTGGAGGGAGAGAGTGAAAGGGAGAGAGAGAATCCCAAGCAGACTCCCCACTGAGCATGGAGTGGAGCCAGACATGGGGCTCGATCTCACAACCCTGAGACTATGACCAGAACTGAAATCACGAGTCGGTTGCTCAACCGACTGAGCCATCTGGGCACCCCAAAGCAACTGTTTCCAGGTATAATTTGGCAAAAACCTATGACTCAGCATGTACACCTGCAGGAATTCATATTTAAGAGCCACTCTGCAAATCCATGAGACTATGCATGCAAGTCCATAGGAAAACATGCAGCATCTGTTCTAACAGCAGATCATGGGAAACATCCACAAGTTTGTCCATAGGTGTAATGGGTTGAAATACATCCCCCAAAAGATAAGATAAGTCCAAACCCTTAGAACCTATGAACATGACCTTATTTGGAAATAGGGTCTTTGCAGATGCAATTAGTTAAGATGGTATCATACTGGATTAGAGTGGACCCTAAATCCAGTGATTGGTGTCCTTAATAAGAAGAGAGGACACACAGACATAAACACAGGGAAGAAAGCCACGTGACCACACAGGCAGAGACTGGAGGGATGTAGCCACAAGCCAAGAAAGGCCTAAAGCCACCAGAAGATGGAAGAGGCAAGGAAGTATGCTTCCCTAGAGCCTTTAGAGGAATCACAACTTGGGTGACACCTTCATTTCAGACCTCTGTCCTCCAAAACTATAGAAGCATATATTTCTGTTATTTTGACCATCCCCCAGTTTGTGGTGATTTGTTATAGCAGATGTAGGAAATTGATATAAAAGGGATCAAGTCAATAAATGATGGTATATACACATGACTGGGTCTGGGAGAGAGACCCTCAAGCTATCCTTATTATGTTCTGGTTGTTGGACTACATGAATATAGTTCCTTTTAAAAAATAAAATAAGGGGCACCTGTGTGGCTGAGTCATCAAGCATCTGCCTTTGGCTCAGGTCATGATCCCAGGGTTCTGGGATTGATTCCTGCATCGGGCTCCTTGCTCGTGGGGAAGCCTGCTTCTCATTCTCCCATTCCCTCTGCTTGTGTTCCCTCTCTCGCTGTGTTTCTCTCTGTCAAATAAATAAAGGAAATCTTAAAAAAAATTATATAAAATAAAATTCAAACAATAAATGATTCTGTTTCTTTATAGCCTAGTTATTTGAGTTTTACCTATTGTGCTTTATTTTTTAAAAAGATTTATTTATTTGACAGAGAGAGAGAGAGAGAGAGTAAGAGAGTATGTGCATGTGTGTGCACAAGAGCAGGGCAAGGGGCAGAGGGAGAGGGAGAGAGAATCCCAAGCAGACTCCCTGCTGAGTGTGGAACCCAATGTGGAGCTCAAACTTACAACCCTGAGACAGAACCTGAGCTGAAATCAAGAGTCGGACACTTAACTGAGCTACTCAGGCACCCTGACTTTTTTTGCCCTTTAAAGCCAAAATAATAGTAGACAATTATATTGATTCTTTTTTATAAAATTTTGAGCTAGAAAGAGCCAAGAGGTTGCCCAGTAGAGTAGGCAGAATAACGGCTCCCAAAGATGTCCACAGCTTAATCCCTAGAACCCATGAATACATTAGGTTATGTGTCAAAGGGGAATTAATGTTGCAGATGAAATTTAAGTTGCTTATCAACTGACCCTAAAAAAAAAAGATGATTCTGGATGAGCCGGATCAATGTAATCATAAAAGTAGGCTCAATGCCATCCCTTTAAAAATCAGAAAGGAAGGCAGAAAAGTCAGTGTCAGAGTGACGAGGTGTGAGATTCAACTTGCAATTGCTGCCTCTGGCTTTGAAGATGGAGGAAGTGGCCTGGAGCCAAGGGAGGCAGGCAGCCTCTAGATACTGGAAAAGACAAGGAAATGGATTCAGTCTAAGAGACTCCAAAAAAGAACATGGATCTGCTGACACCCTGAATTTAGTCCAGTGGGATCCCCATCAGACTTCTGACCTCCAGAAAGGTAAGAGAGTAAAAGTGTGTTTGGTTTTTTTTAAAGATTTTATTTATTTATATGACAGACAAAGAGAACACAAGTAGGCAGAGAGAGAGGAGGAAGCAGGCTCCCTGCTGAGCAGAGAGCGTGATGTGGGCCTTGATCCCAGGACCCTGAGATCATGACTTGAGCCGAAGGCGGAGACTTAACCCACTGAGCCACCCAGGCGCCCAAGTGTGTTGTTTTAAACAAGTAAGTCTTGGTAATTTGTGATAGCAGCTTTAGGAAATAGACATCTTGTTAACTCCTCCTTTTCCAGAGGAAGAAACTGAGACCCAGGAAAACACCAGAGGGAAGAATCAACATTCAACCCCAGATCTCTTGGTTAATAATGGTATTTTCACTATAAAATGTGTTACACAAATAATAAATCAGAAGATAAACATCCTTTCAAGTCAAACATATTTTGTTATAATTGGCTGCTCTGAAACATTTAAAATATTACCTGCTCTTTGAAAAATTCAGCTTATTAACATTTCTGGAACATTTCTCATCTTAAAAACAAAAATAAACAATAAGAGTTGCCTGTTTTTCCCTCTCTCTCTGCTATTCCCCCTGCTTGTGCTCTCTTGATTCCTCTCTCTCCATCAAATAAATAAATAAGATCTTAAAAAAAAAAGGATTATTCTGTACTCACTCTCAAACCAATTTATTAAGAACCATTTTTTCAGTCAGCTGAACTGGCTTACCTTCCTTGGTAAAACTGGACTAGATTTCTCACATCAAGCCCAATCAGGCGTTTTGGTTCCGTGCACATGAGGAGCACATATCAATCAATTTGCAGGAAGAAAACCCTATCATGCCATTGCACATAGAGTTAATGCATGTGCAACAGGATTGCTATAAATTTAAATCCCTGTTCACTGTCAAGAGTAATGAAAAGATTGCTTCTACAGTTACTGTGATTCTGAGCTGTGTTCTCTAAGTCACTGAAAGGTTAACAGAAAGCACACGCTGTAAGAAAACTGTAAGGGGGAAGAAAGAGTCCTGATCAAGTGGCATATGAAGGAAGATTACTGTTATTTTGAGAAGGGGGGACACCTGGCTGGCTCAGTCAGTGAAGCCTGCAACTCTTGATCTCAGGGTTGTGGGTTCAAACCCCATGCTGGGTATAGAGATTAATTAAAAATAAAATCTTAAAAAAAAGATTACTGTTGTTTTTGGACAGTTTGGTAAAACCAAACATATCCTACAGACCTTAGGTACTCAGTGTGTGTTTTGTTTGAATCAAGACTCATGGGAATCTTACTGTGGTATTTAGTTACTTCAATCATGATGAATATGCAAAATTAGAGTAATCAAGCAAGGACAATGATAAGATGTTATTTTAGACTTTAAAACAAATTCCACGGTATTGCTGAAGGGTGCTGGCCTAGAATTCTGAAAATCTGGGTTCAAGTCTGCATTTTACCCTTTTGTGGCTATGATCTCCCTCAGGCCACCTCCTTGAGTCTTTTAAAAAAATTTTTTAAAAGATTTTATTTATTTATTTGACAGAGAAACACAGCAAGAGAAGGAACATAAGCAGGGGGAGTGAGAGAGGGAGAAGCAGGCCACCCGCAGAGCAGGGAGCCCAATGTGGGGTTGGATCCCAGGACTCCGGGATCATGACCTGAGCCCAAGGCAGATGCCCAATGACTGAGCCACCCAGGCACCCCCACCTCCCTGAGTCTTAATCCCCAATTTATACAATGGGAATTTTGATACCATCCTGGTCTTCTAACAGGTGCTTGGAATAAGTACAGCATGGAATAAGGAGCATGACAACAATTCACAGGCTCTACTCTGGGTGCCAAGGAAAAGCCCTGTGCATGAGGGGTGAGCTAAGAGTAGACAGAAGGCCTCATCCCATAAGGGACATTCGTGTAGATACCCTCACATATGAAAATCCTGCCCTTGCTGGCAAAAGAAAAGTACAGATGTATGACCAAACAAGCAGTGCCTTGTGGAAGTACATGAGCAAGTCAGGTCCTTGCACTGGAAATCCTCCTCCTGCTGCTGCACTGGCCTGACTACCAGTATTAACTGGGCCTCTTAATCTAATACCTGGCTATGGTTTCCTCCTTAGGATGATCTTCCTCTCATATGTTGTGTTAGGATGCTTTAACAAGTGAGAAAAACTCATCTAGAAATGGCTTAACTGATGAAGAAGAGGTATACTGAAGAAGAGTTTCTGGAGATCGGTGGTTCCAGCTAGTTAATCAATAGGCTTGAAGATGCCATCTTTCAGCCTGACCACTCTTGGCTTGTTTCACTCAGCTCAGCCCCGGTCACATTTGCAGGATGGTTGCCCCAGGACATCTAGAAGAAGCTGACCAATTCTTCATATTTTGAGGATCTTTTTTAAAGAAAGGGAAATTTTCTCAGAAGCCTCCAGATGGATGCCTCTCATGTCTCACAGACCAGGACTGGGTAGGTGTCAGGCTTACCCCTAAACTCATCACTGACCTACAGAATGGAGTGACCCCACTGGATTGGTTTAGATGATCAGGATTTCCTATTCCAGTCACAGGGGAGGGCGGACTCTGAAACAAAATCTGGGCTGTTGGGTTGGTGATCAATGGTGCCTAATGGAACTGGAAAATAATCTTTTTTGGTGGGTGGGTTGGGGAGGAGAAGAGGGAGAGGGAGAGAGACTCAAGGCTTGATCTCCTGACCTTGACATGATGACCAATTGAAATCAAGAATGGGATGCTTAACTGACTGAGCCACCCAGGCACTCCTGGGATATAATCTTTAACGTTCAGTTCAACTCTGTCTATGGTAATTGCATAGATGTTGAAAAGGAAGGTCCATTATTACCTTTCTTGCCTTAGATAACTAAGGGACATCATGAACTTAACTATATCAAAAATGAAACCACCGACATTTTCCTTCAAACCTGCTCCACTTATAGTCTTCCCAACCATCTTAATTAATAACAACTTCATGCACTGGGCCAAAACTTTGGAATCATGCTGGACCTCTTTCCTCATGCACCTAACATCCTAACCATCAGCAAATCCTCTTGATGTTGCCTTCAAAATATATCCAGGAAGGCTTGCATAAAACCCAGCTGTGCTCTAGCATCAGACTAAGGAGCATCTGGAAGCAGCATCCTTGGTATGGAACTGGGTGTCCTCATGACAGGCAGTAGCAGGGATGAAACTTCTCCAGCTAGCTCTATGGACTATGGATAGGAATAAGGAGCCAGAGCATAAAACTGTAGCTGATACTCCAACTTGTGGACACAGGGGAGCTGCTACTCTGGATATGCCCAGAAATAACTAAGGACACCTGGGAATGAGGCAAAGGGCTAATAACCAATTGAGCTGGTGGGCACCTGTGCCAGGAGGAAAATGCAAACTGCCTTATTTGTGGCTATAGGCTAGTCAGGCTCTTTGGGACTACAGGTTGATAACTACAAATATTTATGATGGAGCTGGTGTTGTGAAAATATAAAACTACTATGTTTTTTATTTCTCTCTAAAATCACATTTCCCAGGAGCCTCCCATCATCGAGTCTGAGTCATGGGTCTTTTTGTCCCAGAAAAGGAAAGACTGTTGACCCCCAGAACAAGCCAGTAATTGCTTTGAGTTCCAAAGCTGATCTTCCTGAGGCTGTAGCACAGAAGGATTGGCCACCCTTGTTTGTCTAGCACAGTCCCACGTACACTTGTGGTCTTAGCACTATTTTAAGTATCAATCAATTTTACCACCAAAGGTATCCCAGTGGGGCACCTGGGTGACTCAATGGGTTAAAGCCTTTGCCTTCGGCTCAGGCCCTGGTCTTGGGGTTCTGGGATCGAGCCCCTCAGCGGGGAGCCTACTTCCCCCTCTCTTTCTGCCTGCCTCTCTGCCTACCGTGATCTAGCTCTCTGTCAAATAAATAAATAAATAAAATCTTAAAAAAAAAAAAAAAAGGTGTCCCAGTTTGGACAGTAAGCAATAGAAGATAACAGTCTGAAAACCTTTTCTTCAAAGAAAAAAATTTCCTAAGTTCCTTAGCATCCATTAACAAATCAAAAGTTAACCTTTATAAAAAGGTTATAGAATTTTACTATAAATCAGGGGCAGCAAGAAATTAGCGTAGAACGTAGAGATCAGTGGTTTTTAAAGTGCGGTTGGCAGACCAGCAGCAATAGCATCTCTTGGGAACTTGTTAGAAATGCACATTCTCAGGCCCCATCCTGGATCTGCTGAATCAGAAACTCTGGAGGGTGGGGCTGAATCATCTGTGCTTTAACTCTCCAGAGGGTTCTGATTCAGAGGAAGTTTGAGATCCTCTGAGGTACAGCAAGTGGAACACGTTGTCTTGAATATTATGGGAAAAGAGGGAAAATGAAAGCTGTAGAGGAAATAAGCCCCATGAGTGAGCCACATGAGTCCTTTATTCCTCTTTCTCTGTGAGTTCTTTTTTTTAATAAAGATTTTATTTATTTATTTGAGGGAGAGAATGAGTAAGAGAGAGCACAGCAGCAGGGGCAGAGGGAGAGGAAGATAGAGAAGCACACATCCTGCTGTGCAGGGAGCCTGATGTGGGGCTCAATCCCAGGACCCTGGGATCATGACCTGAGACACTTAACTAAATCCCTCTCTGTGAGTTCTGAGGGCTGAGGGAAAAACACCTAGATAGAAATAGAAGATCTTGAGAACTTTAAGACTGCTAGTGGCATGCATACAATATTGAATGGAAGAAGATTAAAAGTCTTGGAGAGGGTTCATGGGGAGACATTTCAACATGGTGCCAGGCCATCACAGCTGGGTGTGGAGAGAGATGTCAGGAGAGGGAAATCTTAAGAGCTTCACATCACCTATGCCTAGCATCTATAGCACCTGAAAGTTTCTGTGGGCCCAGTGTTGGATTACAAAAAGACCGAGTTAACTGGTAGACCAACAGAAGACTGGGAGCAGTGCAAAGAAGTGGGCACTTGGTGACAAGGTAAATGGTCTAAACCACAGATGACAGTGGTGGGACCAGTCACACTCTGGCTGTCACCAGACCAGAACCAGACTGGACCAGCTGCTCTGCACCAGAAACCAAGAAGGACCCTGGTGACATCACAGGGATAGGAGCTGCTCTCCTCCAATGCTGCCAATGAGATGCCCAGAGTCCACCCTGGAGTGCAAACACAGGAATGGGAGGAAACTCAGCATCTACCAGTTAGAGAGGAAACTGTCTACAGTCTACGGAAGGCAGTCTGGAGCACTGTGGTGTTTGGGATAATTACAACCTCCTCTGGAAAGTGCCTAGCATTTATGAGAAAATAATTGAGCAATTTTTTCATAGACTCTGTCGAGATTAAGAACCTCTGTGGGCAGTTAGATATACCTGTACTATCTGTTATGAATCATCTGACTGCTAACCATCAGGCTGGCACTGAATGGACAACTGTTCACCTGATAGGCTTTTTTGAACCTAATGTTAACAATATTATTTAGTCACCTTTACTTCTATTAAAAGTTCCTACCAAAGAGAAATCTCTGAACTGGCTTTATTCCAGGTCTTGATCCTCTGCAACAAATTTTTTTTTTTTTTTTAAGTAAACTCCATGCCCATCATGGGTCTTGGACTCACAACCCTGAGATCAAGTCGCATATTCTACTGACTGAGCCAGTCAGGTGCCGAACTCTGCAGCAACTTTAAATCTTTTTTTTTTTTTTTTAAGATTTTATTTATTTATTTGACTGAGAGAGATCACAACTAGGCAGAGGCAGGCAGAGACAGAGGAGGAAGCAGGCTCCCTGCTGAGCAGAGAGCCTGATGCATTGAGGATCCCAGGACTCCCAGCGGAAGGCAGAGGCTTTAACCCACTGAGCCACCCAGGCACCCTCTGCAGCAATTTTAAATAACATTTTATGTGTGCTCATAATGAGTTCATAAGAAAACTGTTTTAGTATCTAAAAGACTCTGAGTTAACCTAAAGCAATGGTTTTCAAAGTGTGATCTCTGGGCCAGCCGCATTACCTGAGTACTCATGAACATGTAAATTCTCCAGCTATACCCAGGTCTAATGAATCAGAAACAGGGGGAGAAAGCTGACTTCTGGCTATGTTCGAGTGAAAAGGTCAGCAAATCCTCTACCCAGAATGCAGCTATTATACAAAGCTAGACAAAATTGACAAGAATGACAATTCAGTGCCCTGGAAACCAACCAAAGGCATATGACAATTTGAGAAGTATTTATGCTTGAAAACTGCTGAACTATAAGCAAGAATAGTAGACGTCTGAGGCATTCTGGCCTAGCACTGCTTCCATCTCCTCCAGCCCAGTGGGTGGTAGAGGGTCTGCCAGGGAAGGACAGGTCATGAGGGCTGGCAGCTATGCCACTGTGGCTGAGGCGGGCTCACAGGATTTGGTATAGTGGGTGACGCCCATGGCCAGTGGCACTGTCAATGGAAGCAAAGAAAGCCTCACCTTTCAGAAAATACTATAGGAAGTCCTCAGACTGAAAGGAAGTGACACCAGATGACAACTGGATATACAGGGGAGAATGAAAAGCACTGGAAATGGTAAATATGTGGGTCAATATAAAAGACTACAAATAGGGGCGCCTGGGTGGCTCAGTTGGTTAAGCGACTGCCTTCGGCTCAGGGCATGGTCCTTGAGACCTGGGATCGAGTCCCACATCGGGCTCCCTGCTCGGCGGGAAGCCTGCTTCTCCCTCTCTCATTCCCCCAGCTTGTGTTCCCTCTCTGGCTGTGTTTCTCTCTGTCAAATAAATAAAATCTTTAAAAATAAAAAAGGACTACAAATATATTTGCCTCATTTCTCCTCTTAATTTCTTTATAAGATGTAAGATTGTGTACAACAATACTCATAACACTGTATTGTTGGATTTATAGCACATATAAATGTAATATGCATAACAATAATACAAAGGAGAGGGGAGAAAATTGAGCTATACTGCAGTCAAGTTTCTATATTTCGCCAGAATTAGTATGTTTCAACTAGATTTTGGTAAGTTAGATGCTGCAATCTAGGGAGGAACCATTAAGAAAATACATTTTAAGATAGTAAGAAAAGTTAACAGAAGCATTTAAATGATACACCAAAAAGTACTTATTTAACACAAAAGAAAGCAATAAAAGAGGTACAGAGAAACAAAGGAGAGAGGAGACATATAGGAAACAAATAGCAAAATGGAAAATGTAAATCCAAACATATTATGAATTACATTAAATGTGAATGGCCTAAACATCCCAATCAAAGAGTGGAGATACTCAGATAGGATACAAAAAGCAAGATCCAAATATATGCTATATGCAAGAGACACACTTAGATTCAGAAACACAAATAGGCTGAAAGTAGAAAGATGAAAAAAGATATACCATAAAAACAGCAATCATAAGAAAGCTGAAGTGGCTCATGTGGATATTGTTAAAATAGATGTAAAGACAAGAAGTATCACTAGAAACAAAGACAGATGTTTCATAGTGATAAAAGAGTAGATCAAGAATCTACAAAACCCTATTTCCAAATAAAGTCACATGGCGTTAGGCTTTAAGTTATGAATTTTGGGGGTGGGCACAATTCAAACCACAACAAATCCAAATGTCCAGCAACTTGTAAGTGGAAAAACAATTTGTGGTATATCCATATAATAAAATACTACTTAGACATAAAAAGGAATTATCTACTGATACATGCTATAACACAGATTAAGCTCTAAAACGTACTAAATGAAAGAAGCCAGATGCAAAGATTACATATTATACAGTTCCATTTATAAGAAACATACAGAAAAGGCAAATTTATAGAGAAAAAGGCAGATCAGTGGTTGCCAAGGGCTTGGGATGGGAGGAGGGATTAAGCAAAAACCAGCAGGAGGAAACTTACTGGAATGATGGAAATGTTCTAAAACTGCATTTTGGTAATGATGGCCAACTACCTAAATTTACCAAAACTTATCAATCAATTAATCAATCACTAAAGCATACACTACAAGGGGTGAATTTTTATAGTATATAAATTATATATGACTAAAGCTATTCTTTATTAAAAACCTTTCTTTCTTTCTTTTTCTTTCACAGAGATAGAGAGATCACAAGTAGGCAGAGAGGCAGGCAGAGAGAGGAGGAAGCAGGCTCCCTGCTGAGAAGACAGCCTGAGGCGGGGCCTCCATCCCAGGACCCTGAAATCAAGACCTGAGCGGAAGGGAGAGGCTTTAACCCACTGAGCCACCCAGGCACCCAAAGCTATTTCTTTTTTAAAAACTTCTGTGGGTGGGGAGCAGCAATCTGGGTTTTAATAAGCCTTCAAGCTAATTCTAATATGAAGTGTGCAAATCACTGCTCTGAAGAGACTGTTTAAACCAAATGAACTTGACATAATGTCATTGGCACATCCAAATCATACCTGATTCTTACCCACCCAAAGTGGTAGAGAATCGTGAAGTTACATCCCCTAGAGGGGATAAATAACTACATTTGGTTTACAAATCTGAATAGCATGTGTGTTAAATTTGATACAGAGTCCAAACAGTCATGACCCTGAGATTCAGACCCATATCCAAGTGGACAATTCCACCTTGTCACTTCTAGGTCCCTTAGGCACCCCAGATGCACCCTTTCCTGAATGAGGCCCTTTATCCCTCTACTTGCTTTCCTTGGTCAATGGCACCACCATCCACCCGGTGACGGTGGCACAAGCCTGAAACAGGGGAACTACAGTTGCCTTTCCCCTCCCTCATCCTGCACTTTAGATAGTCACTGAGGGTTACATTCCATTTGCATTATCTCTCCCGTGTTTTTCCAGTAATGGCTTTAGCCCAGCACCTTATCATGGCTCGCTAACGGACTCACTGCCGGCAGTCTCACCCCACCCCGTCAGTCCACACACTCATATCCTAGGGATCATTTTTTTTAAAAGATTTTATTTATTTATTTATTTTAGAGAGAGAGAGAGAAAGGGCATGCTAATGGGTGTGTGAGAGGGGTATTGAGGAGTAGAGGGATAAGCAGATTCTGTGCAGAACATAGCCCCACATGGGGCTAGATCCCACAACTCTGAGATCATGGCCTGAGCCGAAATCAAGGATCCAAAACTCAACTGAGCCACCCAGGCACCGCAAAACACCATTAGTTTCTTATGTCTTACAGCAACATAATGTGCATTTATAGTTCATATATATACACAATTTGAAGATTTGAATGTCACCGGGACCAAACCCAGTGTTTTCAAAAAAGCTTCCATGTAGTTCTAATGTGCAGCCCCGGTACCTCTGATTTACAGCGGTGGTCTAGAGAGAATTATCCAGGAAGATACAGGGGGCAAGACTGAGCCAGAGCCCAGGCTGGAACTGCTAAAAATATAGCCTATGACACAGGTTACTGACAAGATTATTAAATATACAGCTAACTCCCAATTACAGTTTGCAAACTTCTAATCGCAGACTGCTCATTCCTGCTTACTAACGATCTACATTAATCTTTACACTTTTCACTTCTTAACTTTTAAGAATGCTTCAGATACTTGATGATTCTGTGACATAATCTTCCTACAGGGTTTTTTTGGAATAGGTTTCAGTTTTGGGGATTTACTGACATCTGCATTTTAATATCTGCAGGCAGAACTAGCTAATACCACTTCTGTTTCTCCTTTGCTTCCTAATTGTTAGTGCATTTGTTTCTTAGCATTAAAAAAACCTCTCTCTTTGTACTTTGCTTCTTTTGGGTTTTCCCTAGCTCTGGCATTTTCCTATAGTTCGCATAAAAATATGCCTTTTTGGGGGCACCTAGGTGGCTCAGTTGGTTGAGCATCCAACTCTTGATTTCTGCTCAAGTCATGATCTCAGAATCCTGAGATCTAGCCCCATGTTGGCTCCATGCTCAACAGGGAGTCTGCTTGAGATGCTTCCCCTTCCCATTCTTTCTCTAAAATAAATAATTATATCTTAAAAAATACGTCTTTCATAAGCAAAGGCTGTGGTGATAATCCCTTTGTGATGTGTGATGTAAAAAAGATTAACAAAAAACTACATATTTACTGAGAATGATGAAGGTATAAAGGGGAAACTTCCTTGAGTTACAGAAATAAGAATGATTTAGGGAAAGAGAAAGATAAGATAATGGAGAAAAAATAGCAAAATGAATGCTAGGAAAAGAGGAGGAAGGGGAAAAGAAAAGAAATGCAAGACTGAACTTCTATTCTACCTTTTCACTTACAACCTAACTACAGAAATCCCCAAACATTGACTTTCATTCTCAGGAATGCCAGAAAGACACACCGTAAGCTGCTCAGTCATCCACACAGGCTGCAGTGATATGAGACATCTATCCCTCATCATTCCCTATAAAATCAAAGTTTCTCTGGATTACCTGTACCCCATTCTGACTGTCAGATTCTGGCCACATTCTGGGGCTAAAGACAACCCAAGCTACTTTTGGATTTTTTTGGACTTCTTGGAGATAATGACTCTCAATAGGATTGGCCTGGTACAAAAGTGAACTTTTTAAAATTACCCAAGTACTCTGGTCACACTGCAGTTTGAAACACATGACCTCTGGGGCATGAAATTTTGGGGCAGGAGCACTCCAAAGCCACCTGGAATCTCAAGGTTAAAATGAATAGGCCTGTCCTAATACTTACTGGACTGAGGCAAGAGCACAAATGGAGGCCCTCACACTATACACTGATATTCAAATAGTATAAATCAAGATAACAGCCAGATAAAATATATCCTATCTTCTGGTTTAACAAATATATCTTTTTTTTTTTTTAAGATTTTATTTATTTGACAGAGAGAAACACGGTGAGAAGTGGAACGCTAGCAGGCTTCCCACAGAGCAGGGAGCCCGATGTGGGACTCCATCCCGGGTCTCCGGGATCATGACCTGAGCCGAAGGCAGTCGCTTAACCAACTGAGCCACCCAGGCGCCCCTTGTTTAACAAATATATCTTAATGAAGGCAGGTTCAAATGTGGCATTCTTAGACTTCTTTGAGTTCTATGTAGGAAGGTGGTGATAGAATGAAAGCCAGCACCTTATCCCTGGTCTTTCCTTCTTTCCTCACTGCAGGTTCCAGGTTGTACTGAGGGGTCAAACTTAGGTGTATACCCATGGTGATACAGTCCATCTCTAGCCTGTCTAGGCCCTGGAAATAAGCCGAGGATGCCAAGATTGCAATGTCTTAAGTATTCAATGAGTGTTCTAGAACAGTAGTTATAGTAGGAACATTTGGCAATTTCTGGACACTTTGTTTGTCGTAGCTTGAGGAGAGGGGTTTTAAAAGCATCTAGTGAGCTGAGGCCAGGGATGCTACTAAACATCCTACAAGGTACAGGAAAGCCACCAGAACAAGTAGTTAACTGACCCCAAATGTTAACAGTACCAAGACTGAGCTATCCTGCTGTAGGTGGCCACAAATACTGTTTAAGATCACAAAATACCTTTGAGATAGTGTGGGTTTGGTTCCAGACCACTGCAATAAAGTGAATATCACAGTAAAGCAAGCTGGATGAAATTTCTGGTTTCCCAATGCATATAAATGTTATGTTTACACTACACAATAGTAAGTGTGCAATAGCATTATGTCTAAAACAATTTATATACCTTAATTTAAAAATACCTTATTGCTGGGGCGCCTGGGTGGCTCAGTTGGTTGAGCAACTGCCTTCGGCTCAGGTCATGATCCCGGAGACCGGGGATCGAGTCCCACATCGGGCTCCCTGCTCAGCGGGAAGCCTGCTTCTCCCTTTCTCACTCCCCCTGCTTGTGTTCCCCCTCTGGCTGTGTTTCTCTCTGTCAAATAAATAAAATCTTAAAATACAAATACTTGTTGCTAAAAAATGCTATCATATGAGCTTTCAGCTAGTTCATAATCACTGATCACAGATCATCATAACAAATATAATGGGTAATAAAAAAATTTGAAATATTGCGAGAATTACCAAAAATGTGACACAGACACATGAAGTGAGCAAAGGCTGCTGGAAAAACAGTGCCAGTGGGTGCCTGGCTGCTCAGTCGGTGGAGTGCGTGACTCTTGATCTCAGGGTTGTGAGTTTGAGCCCCACACTGGATGTAGAGATTACTTAAAAATAAAATCTTTGGGGCGCCTGGGTGGCTCAGTGGGTTAAAGCCTCTGCCTTCGGCTCAGGTCATGATCTCAGCATCCTGGAATCGAGGCCAGGGAGCCTGCTTCCTCCTCTCTCTCTGCCTGTCTCTCTGCCTACTTGTGATCTCTCTCTGTCAAATAAATAAATAAATAAATCTTTAAAAAAATAAAAAATAAATAAAATCTTTGGGGAAAAAAAGAAAAAGAAGAAAAATGGTGCCCACACACTTGTTCCACCATGGTTGCCACAAATCTTCAGTTCGCAAAAAATACATCTGCAAAGTGCAATCAAGTGAAGTGCAATAAAACAAGGTATGCCTGTATTTAAATTCCTTAATCCTGTTCTAGAAGGAGGGGTAAGGTTCTGGGGGGGAACACACTCTTGGCTCCATAGACTCTTCCCCACAGGAGATCTGCCTGGGGAGGGGCAGAAGAGGGTATTCTAAAGCAGGGGGTGCCCAGGGCCAGGGACTACGTTGACCAGGTGCAAGGGCAGTACTGGGCATGAATTGAGAGTACCTCTGGGATCCTCTAAACCTGCTTCACATGAAAATCTCAAAGGGGACCAACTCCCTGTCCCAGGGCTGCTCTTTGTATCCAGGGGTTGGTTCCTGGGCTGGTCCCTTGGCAAGTTCATACAATGAACTGAAACCTGACTCTCTAACTTCCTGGAACCCAAAGAAACTTAGACCTTGGGCAAAGGCCCTTTGGCTAGCATTTGCACATTTATGCAACTTAGTAGCATATGCCGTTATCTGGAGAATACTAGTAAGTACAAGCAGTAAAATTACAAATATGTGTACTTTCTAGAGGCTGATAAAAAATGTGGATTGTGTATTTTTTATGGAGGACGCCTTAGAATCCAAGGGTGTAAATAAGTCTATAAGATAAAGTGCAACCCAGATGCTGCTGAAGCAGCCCCTGTCCTTGTTTCACTTTGAATCCTCCCAACTGAGCATTAGAGGTAAATACAGATTGTGGTCAAGAGTTCTCAGGAAATGGGGAGGATTGAAAAATCTCACAAAGCAAACAGAACAGAAATCCCTAGCAGGGAGAGCTATACTCCTTTAGGTCTATCCCTTCTTGGTCCCTGTCCTGGTCTCTGTTTCCACTTTTCTTTTCACTACTCTTTCCCCATCTCTTCTTTGGAGTCAAGTAGGTCCAGCTCTTCGCCCCAATTTGCCTGCTTCACTGAGCAAGAATCCCCACAAGTCACAGGTTCTCAAAGCGAGGCCCCTGACCAGCAGCACCAGTGTTGCCTGGGAACAAGTTAGGAATGCAAGTTCTGGGTTCCCATTCCAGACCCACCCAGTCAAACATGGCACCCTGCAGTTTAACAAGCCCCTCTTTCTAGACATTTCTGAGCACACAGTGAATACGTTTATCCTTAAAACGCACAAAAATAGTTGTACTGTTTGCTCATTTCATAACATGTTTTTGAAATACCTCCCTTGAAGGCTAAATAAGATTGCTGCGTCTGGGGGGATAAATTGTGCCCACTCTGCCCTTCTCCCTGCCTGTTGAGGCAGTAGAGCCAGACAACATGCCGGAGATGTGCAGAAGTCACCCTGCTGACGACTACTTGGTATTGTTACGGTGGTGGGCCTTGTCAAACTGGGAAAAGGTGACAAGAACACAGAAATCCAAAGGGGGCCTGGGTGGCTCAGTTGGTTGGGCGACTGCCTTCGGCTCAGGTCATGATCCCGGAGACCCGGAATCGGGTCCCACATCGGGCTCCCTGTTCGGCGGGAGGCCTGCTTCTCCCTCTCTCACTCCCCCTGCTTGTGCTCCCTCTCTGGCTGTTTCTCTGTCAAATAAATAAAATCTTAAAAAAAACCCAAAAAAACAAAAACACAGAATTCCGCCAACCAAATTGGAAACGCGGAGTGCCAAGGACTAAGAAAATGGCAAGAAAGAAAAGGCGAAGGCAGGGATGGAGATGCGCTGACTTCACGCACCCTCGGAAGCCCAGACCACAAGACAAGATATGAAAAGACAAAAAGCACCCAGCTCAACGCGTCCCAATTTCTAAGGAACAGATGAAACAATGTTCTTATAACCACTGACATTTCCACACAAAGTGACTTAAAATATCAAAAACGTGCCACGTATACCTCATTTTTCCAATTTCGCGTACTGTAATTTACAGATTGGAAGAGAAAGGCCGAATTTTTCCACAGTTCCATGCTTCTGGGCGGAGGAAGCCGGCGGGAACGCAGGGATCCACAGGCGCCCCTTGGTCCCGCCCCCGGTCAGTCTCTCCTGGCCACTAGCGTGCCGACGCCCCGTGGGGGGGAACAGGCTGAGCGCGCGGGCGGCGATTGGTTCCGGGCCAGGGTGGGCGGGGCGCGGAGCTCCGGCCTATAAGGGCGTGCGGCGCGACCACCTCGGTTTGCGTCGGCGTCTTCTGCGGCGTCTTGCGTCGCTCTCCGAGTCTTCGCAGACCTCGCAGCTCTCGGAGCCGGGACCCGAGCGCGCCCTCGAGAGTCATGGAGATGAAGGCCGTGTGCGTGCTGAAGGGCAAGGGCCCGGTGGAGGGCACCATCCACTTCGCGCAGAAGGCAAGGGCTGGGGTGGAGGCTGGCGGCGAGGCCGTGCCTGCGCACCTGTGCTGTGGGGCCGTGGCCGGCCAGGCCTCGAGCTGCCCTTGTCACGCCCCCACCGCGCCGGGTCTGCGGGTTCGCGTCGCCCGAGGCCTCTGCCCCGCGGCGGTGTGGCGGCGGAGTGCTGAGTCACCCGGCGGGCCCGGAGGGGGCGGCGGTGCGCGGCGGGGCCTGGGCGGGGATGCAGGGAAGGAGCGGCGGCCGACTGCGGGGGGGGGGGGATTGTTGGAGCGCGGGCCCAGCTGGGAGGGCGGAGGTTTGCTGGCCCGAGGGCCTGGGCCGCGGGCGCGGCGTCCGGAGGTTGGGGCGGAGAGGGGACGTTTTTAAAGAGGCTGTGGCTCTTCCTTGCGGGGTCGTTTTCTGGGTCCTGAGGCCCCTGCGGACTCGGAGTTGCGCAATTTCGGGCCTGGCCCGCTCTTGAGGTCCGGGGCTGGGGTGAGGAGTGCGTCAGGGACACCTGGGTACGGTCGCATCCGTTACCCCACTTTTGGGGCTTCCTTTCTGCGCGGTCTGCAGCTTGCAGCCTGCGGGCACAGCCGGTCCCGGGGCTGTTAAATGGTTAGTTCAGAGGGTCCTGAAAAACGAGTCCGAAATGAAACCACTGAGTCCCTTAAAGTAGTAATTAGTAAAAGCTTATTGTGCACACACCGGAAGATAGTCGTGAACAAGGAGCACTCAGACCAAACCATGGCATGAGGGGTATGTTGTCATAAAGCAGCTTCTATACTGAGAAGGCAGAGACTGTTGATTTTTCACAGTCATGGGTCATGATAGTTTTCTTAAATAATGGTAAGAAATTGGTTGGTGGTTACCACATACCGGCCTTGAGATTTAAACAGTTTTAGCGCTTGCTTAGGATTTCCAAAGGCATAAATAAGAAATGACCCAGGTCAAGTTAGTCTTGCAAAATAAGCCAGTTTAGCTATCCTTGTATGACTAAATTGGTTTTGTCTGATCAGGAAATTTTCAAGGCTGGTCTCCATTTGTTCTTGACTTTAACAGGACAGAGACCTCATGTGGCCCCTTGCAGATAGGTTTGCTCACCCTTGCACTGGGTCATGGTCAGGCTGTAAAGGCAGAGAAGATGGATGGCCTTGGACCCCCAAAGCTCCAGAAGCCGGAGATGGAACTGACTCCCTTGAGATGGAACTGACGTGATTTTTTTTTTTTTTTTTTTTTTTTTTAATTCCCGGGGAGGCACAGTAGGCTCATCTGGGGAGCTTTTAAAAAAATGTTGATTCCTGGAGTCAGCTGCAGATTAGTTACATCAAAATCTGTCAGGGTGCAGTCTGAGCTTTGTGTTTTTTAAAGTTTCCACAGTAGTACTGATTTGCACCAGTAATTGAGAACTGTTAGTAGAAGGTAGTGCATGGAGTTTGGGAGCTGGATGTCAGATGTGTAAAGTTTCACTTAACTCTGTTGGGGCCTTCATTTAACTAAAATCTCTGTAAAGTGGTTTCATTGATAATACTGCAGAACACATGTTTTACAAGGAAGTTGCTTGTGGTAAGACTTGTCCCCCAAATTTTAGGTTACAAACTGATGGAAAATAGTTGTACTTGGCTTGATCATCATAACTATTTAATATACGAATGAGATTTTTTTTTTCTTTTTTTAAGACTTTTTTGTGTATTTATTTGACAAAGACAGTGAGAGAGGGAACACAAGCAGGGGGAGTGGGAGAGGGAGAAGCAGGCTTCTGCTGAGCAGGAGCCCAATGTAGGGTTCGATCTCAGGATCCTGGGATCATGACCTGAGCCAAAAGCAGAGGCTTAACCATGAGCCGCCCAGGTGCCTGAGATTTAAAGTGGCTTACAGAAATGTGAGAAGACAGGAAAAGTAATCTGTGAAATTTATTTTTGTGAGGGAGCTTAATTTTTTCTTTTAAGTGGTTTCCAGATTTTCGGAGAAAGGCTTTGTCATTTGAATAAATTTTGCTGTTTTCACTTGCCAGACTTTGTTTTGTTCCTCTTTTTTCCTTTGAAATTTCGCCAGTACTAGAGAATCTGAGAAGTTTCTGAGGGATACTTTCCCTCTGGCCATGGAAAAATGGCTTGGGTGTTACCTTCAGAAGCCAAGCTGTGAATCCACACATAACTGAGTTTTTCCATCTTCCCTGAGTTTCTTGTGGGGCTCCCTCTTTTAAGTTCCAAACCTCACTTTGGTGATGTTTGTACCTGATAAAAGATCCTTGTGTAGTTAAGCATTACAGCTCTACGGATATGCAGGAATGTTAAATTGGAAATAAACTGTATTTGTTTAGCCTGTAGTGTTTAAAATTTTGGCTTAATTTCTTATTTCTAAGTATCAGAAATTTTCATCTGTAAGTCCAAATTACTAGTTTCTCTTGAAAAATTTGGAGATATGCCCACCCCGAGCCCTCATTAGCTCAGGGCAGTACCCTGAGGATGAGTTTATGTTCCTTTTTGCTTCCTTGACCTGTTTCAGTCATTTAAGGTAACAGCCTGGCCGCTATAGGTTTGTACGGGTAGCTTACTCTTGAAATGTTCACTTGTGCTCTGTGCATTCCCCATTAATCGAGGCTTAGAAGAACCTGTCCTTTTGTCTCTGTGCTGTTGAGAACACAGTGCATTTTGGGGAGTCAAATTTATGTTTCACTTTAGAAGAATCCTAGTCTATTCTCAGAAAGAAAAACAAAGAAAGGCAGTAGTTGACATACTACTTCTCTTGAGCAGTGGTATTTTTCCAATGGAAAGTCAAATACTCCAGGCTAACACCTCTTGTAACTAACTGTTGTCCCTGGCTATTAAAAAACAAACCAGGCTAAAAAAAATACAGTCATGTGTATAACTGTGGTGTGGATGCTTTGTATGTTTTATTTTTGTTCCTAAAATCTCTTAGCTGTAAAAGTTAACTTTATTTCCGTATGCAGCACTGTTACCTATCCCCATTGCCTACATGGTGATACCTGTATGTTCTTCCGCTTTACCGTCTTTTTGGTCTCGAGTAGAAAGGTTATTTAGCTTTGAGGGCCTAAAATGACTTTAGAAAACCATACCTTGGGTGCCTGGGCAGCTCAGTGGGTTAAAGCCTCTGCCTTCGGCTCAGGTCAATGATCTCAGGATCCTGGGATCAAGACCCCCATCTGGTGCTCTGCTCAGCAGGGACCCTGCTTTCTCCTCTCTCTCTGCCTACGTCTCTGCCTACTTGTGATCTCTCTCTCTGTGTCCAATAATAAATAAAATCTTTTAAAAAAAAGAAAAGAAAACAGTACCTTGGCTAGACCAGAATCAGTCCCCCAGGGAAAGTGAGATTGGGTATTTTCTGGCTATTAATAAGAAATACCTATGCTGGAGACTGATAAATACCCCCCCCGGGTGAGAGAGTGGAATACATTAGGAATTTATTCATGTTACATATCTATTGTAAGGGAGTCAAATCCTATAACATCTATAAATCCACCATTCTAATGCCCACTCACCACTAGGCTGGGTGCGTTTTCGGTGCTGTTAATTGTGATGCTGGCTTTGGGGCTCCTGGGCTGTGAATGTTAGAACAAGGTCACATCTCCCTTGTGTTGGTTCCCAGGCTAGAACAGTTAAAAAGCTGCTAGAAAGTGGTGGGCCTGGGATTTGGATACAGATCTTTCGACTCTCATGTCCATGGTACCTTCCACTTTCCTGTAATTGGTAAAGATTATTCAACTGTTTTCTTTGTTCGGAAGCACTTGCTCTCTCAAACTTTTTGCACTTTTCTTTGACTAAAGGGAAGTGGGCCTGTTGTGGTGTCAGGAACCATTACAGGATTGACTGAAGGTGAGCATGGATTCCACGTCCATCAATTTGGAGATAATACACAAGGTGGGTGTTTTATTGGTCTAGTGACTCCTACTTGTTTCAGCTAGTAAGATAAATAAGACTGGGTAGAGCTACCCCTAAACATTAAAAACCCTTAACATGCAGAGAAAAAAAAAAGATGTCAATAGGATTACTAAAATCAACCTTAAGGAAAGGAGCCGCAAAACTGGTTTGTGACTTAAATGTGAAAAGGAAGGGGAAGAAGTTGATTTTTTTAAAGTCATGATTATACCTTGAGTTTTTTTTTTAAGAAAACAAAAAGCAAAAAATTAAGCTACTTTCTTATCTTCCATGGTAATCTTAGGTGTTCGTGAGCTGGGGTCGAGGATGGGTGTTTCAAGCATAGGGTCTGCATTTATTTGTATTACCCTGTGAGAATAGCTCCATACCTCCAACACAAGAGCCTTAGTGGGACAGAAGTAAGGTAAAATCTGAACAGAGAATGTAAACTATTGGTGCCTTTTTAAAAAGATTTTATTTATTTATTTGAGAGAGAGAGAGAGAGCATGAGAAGGGAGAAGGTCAGAGGGAGATGCAGACGGATGCAGACTCCCCGCCGAGCTGGGAGTCCAATGTAGGACTCCATCCCAAGACTCCAGGATCATGACCTGAGCTGAAGGCAGTGGTCCAACCAACTGAGCCACCCAGGTGCCCCCTATTGATGCTTTTGATTGAGTTTCATTTTCTCAGTTTGGGATTAGAAGCAAGTTAACAAAAGCTTATATGCATGTAGTCATCTTTTACCATATTTGAGTAACTTGAACTCAGTGTTTACTTTTTTTTTACAGTGTTTACTTTTTATGATGAGAACTTGATTCATTCATCTTTCTGAATTTGTTTTTATGTTCTGTAATTTGGTTCCTATAAAAATTGTGATTTAATGACCAGCTTTGAGCCATTTTGACAATTAAAATTCCTCAGGTCACTTTTTTTTTTACTGCTTTGCTTTGGGAGGCATTTGCCCTGTGTCTTTAATTTACTGTGCTACTTCCTGTAACCTGTGTGTCTTCTCCCTGGGGATGATGGGTAGAAGCCGTAAGCAGGGGAAACTGTCTCCGCTGAGTGAGGAAAGCCTGTCACTAAAGAGCCTCTTTCACTGATGTGGTTGTTCTGTGAGAATGGCTTCCCCTGAAGCACAGGAGCGCCATTTTCACAGACTATATTCTGAATGCCACTCTGTGGAATTCTGTGAGGCAGCAGCCTGGGCTCAGAGATACAAGGTACCATTTAGTCTGTTTGCATCAAGTAAAGGCCACCAACAGTAGTTCCTGGTAGTATGTTGCTGGGGAGGTAAGTTTTTTGTAGTTAAGGTATGTTATCTTATAAACTAGGATCATAATTATGGGATTTTAATAATAGAATAACCATGACGATCAAGTCCTAGCTCTCATTTTACAGGGCAGTGAAGAAATTAAAGCCCACAGAAGGGTATTACTTTTACTGGTATTACACAGTAGTTAGAATTTGTTTTTGCTGCTTACTATTTTGTTTATCTGAGGTTTTGCTTCCTGTTTTTATGAATCTAGAAGTCATGATGTAGGTCAGCATTTTCAGTATTTGAAGTTTTGGCAGTGACCAGTTTCTTTTTAGAATTTATTTTGAAATTCTGATTCATAATTGGCTACCTTTGTTTTTGTTTTTGGCAAATAGGCTGTACCAGTGCAGGTCCTCACTTTAATCCTCTATCCAAAAAACACGGTGGGCCAGAAGATGAAGAGAGGTGAGTGACAAAGTACTTTAACTCTTACTAAAATTATGGCGATGGCTTGTTGGGGTCAGCATGGGTATGCTACTTGCAGAATTGCACCCTGACATAACTGTGTAGGCCTCCTCATCTCTGCTCTTGAATTTGTTGCCCCGCAAATAACCCCTTGACCCCAGGTACTAGAGTGGCTTACTCTCTGGACTGAGGAATTGACACGTGGGGACATGATTTGGTTTTGTAGCATTTATTGAATATAAAACTAATACAAGTGCCAAAGGTAACTAATACAGGAAATGTCATGAATAACAGTACTGTCAACCACTAGCAACATAAACCATCATTGTGAGACATAGGAAGCCTTGTAGGTAAAAATTTGATGCTGAAAACTCAATGAGTCCATTTGTATGTGTTTCCTGAGAGCCTTTCAGGAAAATATTAAATTTAAGGACAGGGATTAATTTATTTTTATAACAGAGGCCTGGGGCATAGTGTTCTTAGCCATGCCAAGAAGTAACAGGCTTAACTCAGTAACTCAAGAGTTTACCCTTTGGTGTTTTACCTCTGAAATTAGAGATGTGCCCCTATCCCATGTTTCGTCCCAGAGCATTACTTTGCAGATTTGAAGCTTTGAAGAGCAATGTGTCTAGAGTGTCAGGTTGTTTCTAGTTTGTGTGTATGTTCCAAAATTTTGTCAGTCTGGAAGAGTGGGTCCTATTTGATAAATACCATACCCACCTCTTAGTGTCCACCCTTATATATCTAACTCAGTTTTTAATTTAGCTCACCAACTAGCCTGATGTTAAGTGGAAGTCAGTCCTAATTCCTGATGGCTTTTTCACTATTAGGCATGTTGGAGACCTGGGCAATGTGACTGCTGGCAAGGATGGCGTGGCCACCGTGGCCCTGGAAGATTCTCTGATCGCACTCTCAGGAGACCATTCCATCATTGGCCGCACAATGGTGGTGAGTTTTCGTATGATGCAATATGCATACCATTTCTCCTAATACACAGACATGTATCTTTTCACAAGTTCATGATTATTAATCCTGATTTCTAAGGATCCACGTACATTGTATCTGTAGTTCAGATTAGGAAAAGCAGTTTATTTGATGATTATAGTGAAGGTGAATTAATGATGTAGGTTGGTTATGACATTGTTCTGTGGAGATGTGGTTGTTAAGTAGGTTACATATGGTCATACTAGATCTGTATTGTGGAGAAACAGAAGTAGTCTTTGTCTAGTTTTAAAATGGCCAGATTTTCCTGCCGTGATTGAGTGTCCTCATAGTTAAACAGAACATTTCGTTAAGTCTAAGTGAGGCAGACTTCAGTGTTAGTATTTATTCATGTCTGCGGGTCACCATTACTTGTTTAACATTGGGAAGCGAGTGCCCTGAGTTACTCATGGGAGCTGCATCTGGTTCTCACAGTCACCAAGTAGTGTAGGTTCTCACAGTCACCAAGTAGTGTAGGTTCTCACAGTCACCAAGTAGTGTAGGTTGCCTGCCCCAGAGGACAGTTAATGTTCTGTAGTCCTTTCCTTCCAGGTGGCCCTGGAGTTTTCTTCAGCTACAGTTGCAAAGCAGAAAAATCATGGATCAATGTTTGAGGAGCCAAATCTAAAATACTGTTGTTTAAATAGTTGAAGATACTTATTTACAGACTCATATTTCATTAAGCATATTTTTGAGTTTTTTAAATTCACCCCCCCTCATTATTTATTATAAAAGGCGGCTATTAACTCAGGCTACTAAAATTTCTCCTGGAGTATTCAAACTGGCACATGGCAGCCTGTAACACTTATCCTGGGTTTTAGTATTTCATTTAGAGATAGCAACCCTTACCTAGAGTTTACAACGAACTTAGTCTTTATCATCAAGAAAAAGCTTTGCGTAGTAGTTTCTGTTTAACACTAGATTAAATATTAGTGTATTTCTTGGCTAGAATTATTTTAATATGGTCTTTTCTAATATTAAGTGGTTCTTAAAAGTCTTTTGGGTATTATTGGGAATAGGCAGTAATCACTTGATTGTGCTAAGTTATGTTAATGTTCTTGAAACTTTTTAAAGGTCCATGAGAAACGAGATGACTTGGGCAAAGGTGGCAATGAAGAAAGTACACAGACGGGAAACGCTGGGAGTCGTTTGGCTTGTGGTGTCATTGGGATCGCCAAGTAAATATTCCCTAGGATGTGATCTGAGTCCTAGTAGCTCCTATGTTATCTTGCTAGTTGTAGACATTTAACTTGATAAACATATTAAACACTGTAACCTTAAAAGTGTAATTTGTGTGACTTTTTAATTGCTTTAAGTACCTGTAATGAGAACTGAATTATGATCCCTTGGAAGATTTGTATAATTTTTATAAAACTCCTATTCAGTTAAAATGTCTGTTTCAACGATCTCTGTATTTTGCCAGGCTTAATAATCATATATGGGTATTAAACTTAATTGTGTGAATTTCTTCAGTTCTCCTTCAAGTCCACAATAAACAAATACACCATATGGCACTGAATCTTGAACCTATTAAAGTATCCAAATTGAAAATCTATAAATTAGCTCTTGATACTCATACAGAGAGCTTGAATGGAATGCATTTAGTAATATGTTGTCAGATATTACCTGTTTCATAGAGATTGCTTTTCAGAGTATTTTAAATGACGTAAGATGTTTAGATTTTTAGCAGCTGGTCTTTTAGCTAACACCAACCTCAACTTGAATCTTGATTGACAGCTATCCTTTGTCAGCTTCAGGGAGATTAAGGTGGTTTCCCTGATTAGCTAGTTTATTTTAAAGTTGATGTTATGGTTTGAGAGAGCCCTTTGATAACTTTCACTGATACTATGAACAGCAAGTTATAGCTTCTATAGCTTCAGCTAAGAATAAATTTACCTATCTGCCAAAATGGCACATATTATTTCCACATTTTACATACCTATGAACATTTACTTAGTTTATAATAAAAGTAGAGGTTGGCACAGTCTGCTTTCAAATTAGCTGTTTAAAGAAAATACCAATGCATTTTAAGATGGAACCAAGAAAATGTTTGAATGTAGGTGATAGCTATTTAAGAATTATACATCCAATTAAGTAAATTTAGGTGTTCTCTTATTGTAAATACTTAACTATATACCTATGAGAAACTTTTTAAATGTTAACCTAATTCAGGTTTCTTACTCTGGATTACAGTTCTTAACTGATAATTATAGAATATTTCTGATCGAGAAATCAGAAATAAGCTACAGTTCTGATTGATAATAAATATATGATGTGCTTTCCTCAAATGTAGGATATTGGTTAGCAGAGGAAAAGCCAGTTTGGAAAAGGACAATTTGTTGTGTTCTCAGTTTTAAAATTGGTGATAGAAAAGAACAGCATGCTCAGAAGTGGTTAAAATCACTGTCAGAATTTAAAAAATGTTCAGTTCGGCGTATGTGTGTGGGATAAGACTCAAATATAGTCCCTCACTTGTGAGCCTCAAGTGTAATCACTACCACTTAGTACTTTGGGGGGGTTGTCATGTGCAAATAGGATGGTTCTAATACTTACAACTGGAAATAGTCCTTGAAATCTGAACACTAAATAATCAGATATATTATTTCCTTCCAGAAGCAGTTTTCAGTTAGGACTTTTAAACTTATCGGGTAGGCCAACATCAAAGGGAGGACAAGTCTTTAAATTCAAGCGCAGATATCAACCTGGATTTTCTTTCATTTTCTAAAGTCAGGAACACAAGAACATTGTCCTAGATACATTGTCCTGTCAAAACAGATCTTGCTGCAAAGTACTATTTAAAAACCAGCGATAAAGCAGCTTCATCGGGATGAGGGCAAAACCTGCTCAGCACACTAAAACTAGGACAGTTTAAAAAGTTAAGAGAAAAAAGCTTCAACAAGGCTGTAAATACTTGGGACTGTGTCTAACAACAGGTCTTTTCCTTGGCACTGGTGAAAGCAGTTTTATGGAACTGCTTTTCCGTACTATTTTAGATACAGGTTTGATTTGGCTTTGGACGTCTTCATGTAATAGTTCTTGGATAACTTACATCTACTTTTCCTAGTTAACCCAACAATTTTAAGCAAAAGAGAAAATACTTTATATGTTCTTATGTGACAAAATCCTCAGTCTACCTCTGCCCAGCAGGGGAGTTTAAAAAATGGTAAAGAAAGGCAACAGTCAAGGCTTATAAGGAAACAATAGGTTGCATTTAAGTCCTTAAACATGTAAGATAAAAAGCTTTTAGGCTGCAAATGTTAACCTTGATTTCTTTGACCCTTCTGAAAAATTTAAGGGGATGGTAAGAAAACACTCCAACTTATTTCTAATAAGTAATACCCAGGCAATCAGATAATTCTATAGTCCAAGCGGGTACTTTGGGATGGAGTTTTCCCCCAGCAAAATTTCTCTTTACAAAATAATGGCAACATTTACCACAAAGCCAAGGGCAAAAAAGAAACCTTGGATTGAACTGCAAAACTAACAAGCTTTTCAATTAACATGAAAACAACTAACCCTTTACACCTTATGACTGAAAAGCTCTTAAGATTCAAAAGTAGTACAAATGAAAGTGAGAATAACTACATAAAGATATCTATTTCCATCAAATAAACCAGTCTAATTTAGACTCCCAATACAGTATTAACAGCTCAAACTTTGATGGTGAACAATCCTTTTCCACCTTAATGCAGTGTAGGAAGAATAGCACACATTAAAGTTTGTTATGAAAATAGAGTTTATTAAAAACATCCCTATTGTTTTGAGGAGCTTTCACCGTTACCTTGTCTTAAATTAAAAAAAAAAAATAGCACTTCTAATTACGATTTGTAAACTTTTTAAAGTCAAAACTTTTAAAAAGTTACAGCAAAAAGGGTAATATTTATTCATATTTTCAGTATTTTTTGTTATTTTGTGGCTATTTTTAAATAGAAGGGAAGCAATCAAATTGCTTACAATTCCCCACCAACTACTGCGGGGCTGTGATATAGCAGGAGCAAATATAATACAGCATCTGTACACCTCAAGCTCTACACTCCAGAAGTGTCAATGTCACATTTTGACAAATTCCAGTCTCTAACGAGGAGCCTCTGCTGCTGAGCCAGAATCCTTTTCGGGTTCAACGGATGAGGTAGCCTCAGCAGGTAACTCTTCAGAAGATTTTACAACTGCAGACTCAGACTCCCCCTTATCAAGTTCTGAAACAGTGTCTACGTTTCCCACTTGGCTAATGGGTGGGTCAATGGTTTTGTTACCACCTGCCCTGTCTGTCACCTCCGGCTTCTCCTTTCCTCGGTTTTCTTCCTTATCTCTACGAGACTCTCTATCTCTAGAATCTCTCTCTCTGTCTCGATGCCCACTAGAGCGTCTATTTCTCTCTTCCAAGTCTCTGTGCCTGTCCCGGTCAGGGCTCCTTCTTCCCCACTCTCTCCTTTCACGATTACTATTATCTCTATCATCATTACGGTTCCCATACCGTTCCCGGTCATTTTCCACCCTATTTCCAAAAGATCTTCTTCCAAACCTCTCTTGGTCTCTACCTGAATTGAACTGCTGCCTGTTATCATTTCTAAACGGCTGTGGTTGCTGCTGCGCCGGTGGTGGCTGCTGCGGCTGCGGCTGCGGCTGCGGTGGTGGGGGCTGTTGTGGCTGGGGTTGCTGCTGCCTTCCGTCTCTGTCTTCAGGACCCCCTGGGCCTGGCCCTGGGCCCCCAAGCCCTGGCATTCCACCAGGCCGAGCAAAGGGGCCATGCGGCGGAAAGGGGCCTTTCATTCCATGAGGTGGAGGCATTCCAAAGCCCCCTGGTCCTGGAGGGGGACCTCTGTGCATCATATGCGGTGGCATGGGACGGGGTGGCATCAAAGGAAACCGCTGTAAGTGAGGTGGAGGCATTCCTGGAGGACGCTGAAGTGGGATCAGGCCAGGTCGGGCACCAAGAAGACCAGTGGATGGTGCCTGGAGCCCAATTACAGGACCAGGTGCAACTCCTTGAGTACCTAAGAGAAGTAAAAATAAAAATGTTTGTAAAGTAACCCAGAAGATGGCATTCATTTTTCACCTTTCCTGTGGAGCTTCAATCAAAATGAAGTTCAATCCAGAATCTTCCAATTTTGTGTTGTTTGCCAGTCTACCTGTGAGAACCTCAATGTGAGGGACAGTCCAGTAACCACCAGGTAGTATATTATATATTCTACAAAGAATGTCTAGTTAATGTACAGGTAATTAGTATCTAATATTGATAGACATCAAACTAAGTAAGTTGGAAAAGGAAATTGCAGCATACCAATTTTGGAAAGTCATAGCCTTCACCAGCAGCTGTTGGGCAAAAATACTTAAAACACTCAAAATGCTTAAAACATTTGAGAAATACAATGTACTAGGCCTAACGAGAAAGGGCTGAACTATCTGAGCCAGCTGAAGGCCAGCTCAGGTGTGCTCAGGAAATTTTACACCTTAAAAGTCTTAATACTAGAAACAAATGGGGTCATTGACCCAGAAAAACCACTGAAGAGGAAGGTCTCTGATTCCATGTCGTTAGGATGCCTTACTATACAGTAAGCATTACTTGAACAGTAATACTTATAAAATAAAGATCGATACACCAGTGAAGAGTTTATTTTTACAGGTTCTTTTTCAAAGCACAGCGTAAGGTGTAACTTGCTAGGCCACAACGATGGACGTATGCTCAAAGTTCAGCCATTGGGCACCTGGGTGGCTCAGTGGGTTAAAGCCTCTGCCTTCGGCTCATGTCATGCTCTCAGGGTCCTGGGATGAGGCCCATATCAGCCTCTCTGCTCAGCAGGGAGCCTGCTTCCTCCTCTCTCTCTGCCTACATGTGATCTCTCTCTGCCAAATAAATAAATAAAATCTTTAAAAAAAAAAGTTCAGCCATTCATCTTCTATTCATTCTTCCTAAGATGACAAGACGAAGTTGGTGCTATTAACAGCAACAAGGACTTACTGGTTTTATTTCCCTTTTACATGAGAGTTTGCTCCCGTCTTGGTGTTAAGTCATAAAAATTAATCCATTTAAAATGATATGGCAACAATCCACTGAAAATGATATGGCAGGCAGTATGGATTTCTGTTTCAGTTTGCCACTTCAGTAACAGAAAGGCATTACCGATTTCTTTGCAGATATCAACATCACAAAGCAAATACTATGACCAATAGGCATTAACTCCTGTTACTTTAACCGTCTACATTGGATAATGTTCAGATACTGTTAAAATATGTACTATTTCCCCATGTACTGCAGAACGGCCTTTGAGCAAGTTAGAGGTTATGACTCTTACCAGCAAAGGTAAGAGAAATGCTTGGGTGACACTGATAAAAAAACAACCCAAGAGCAAACCCCATACTTTAATTCTAAGTATTCCTTCCCACCTCAATATCAGCTTGAACCACTTCCTCCCATGTGCTTCAGCAAACGTCTAACAAATCCTGCTCCCTCCTAAATTTTTTGTATAAGCAATACTAAACAAGAGTTTCTAACTTCAGCTTCTGCTCCTCACAATATGTGGTCCCATACTATTCTGTCAGACTTAAGGGCTAAATAGACCCGAAAATATATATACACAGCAGTTTATAACTTTTAACATGAAGACTTACCAGCTTTGGTATTTATTTAATTACTTTTGGTTTTTGTAATTATTTAATTACTAAAGGTAAAATATGCTAAATACCACAGTAAAAAGCTAGAATTTATGAAATGGACGATGAGGCAAAGAGCTTGTCTCTTCAGTCTTTACACTTGCCTTGAAAATCCCAACAAACATATACAGAACTTATCCCACAGATCTAAATGAATTCACAATGGCAAATATTATTCTAGTAAACTCTGAGTGTATACCATACAGCAGGGCAACAAAAGTACCTCACTTTTAGAAGAAATTAGTCCCAACATTTCTGGACCATACTCAAACGATAAAAAAGGTATGTACCCAAATGACCGCCCATTTAATAGAGCTATCACACACGGATACATTCAAACAAATTGAACTTTACTTTCCCACCAGCCTTTACAATGACCACTGTTTTACTCTGTTACAGAGCTCAGTGTGGCACAATCGAGTACTCCTCTATATAAGCTCAAGGCCAATGCCAAATTTTTAAATATCACTAGAAAAATGGGAAAGAGGAGATTCAAAGCAACTTATTATAACAAAAGACTTAGGTTCAGATGAGTCTCCCTCTTTTTTTTTTTTTTTTTTTTAAGATTTTATTTATTTATTTGACAGAAATACAGCTAGAGAGAAAACACAAGCAGGGAGACTAAGAGGGAGAAGCAGGCTCCCCGCCTGGGAGGAGCCTAATGCAGGGCTCGATCCAAGGACTCCAGGATTATGACCAGAGCCGAAGGCAGACACTGAACGACTGAAGGACAATGGAAAGGTCCTATTTCCTGATTTACCCAAGATTGGCTTCCTCAAGTACCAATCTGACAGTGGCCAAAGGATGCAAGGCCATACCTCAGCCTTATACAGAACAGATAAACTGGCAATGAAACTCTTTAAAATATAAACCTGTCTCTAGGAACACATCTCTTAAGTCCTTTATAATATGCATTTGAGAGTACACAGAAATTGATTTAACAGGGTTAACATTTACAGTAATCATGTATTTAATTTACAAAGCACAATATTTTTTATAAAGCAAAAATAGTGCCTAATTGACTCTATGTTTGGGTATTTGTATTTGCCTAAAATACTACAAGTCCAAATCCCTCCTCTCATTTGTAAATAAGTAGATTTCCATTTAATCCTTCATGGACCAACATTTAGATTTCCTTGACAGAATATTCCCATAGTCCTAAATGTTGACCTTCAGGCCACAAGATGTGATAAAACTGTGGATTTTTACGGTTTTCTGTTTTGTTTTGTTTTGCAGTCAACATGTGTTGCTTTTATAATGAAAGTTATATTTAAGGTTCACCAGGTGGCATAAGCCCTATATAGCCATACTAGCTGAATTTCATTATTTTTTTTAAAGATTTTATTTATTTGACAGAGAGAAACACAGCCAGAGAGGGAACACAAGCAGGGGGAGTGAGAGAGGGAGAAGCAGGCTTTCTGCAAAGCAGGGAGCCCGATGTGGGACTCGATCCCGGATCTCCGGGATCATGACCTGAGCCGAAGGCAGTCGCTTAACCAACTGAGCCATCTAGGTGCCCCTGAATTTCATTTTTAATTAAGAAAGTTGATATTATACATACATCTGGTCCAAAGGGCATTCAAAGCAATTATTCATTTGACCTGAAGTATGACATGCAATGCCACTGACAAATTTTCTAGTTACAGATTTTAAAAAATCAATTCATATATATTTCAACACCTGAGCTTTACATTAATTCACTTCATGTGCTAGAGATACAGAGAAACGAAACATAGTCCTTTCCTTCAAACAGGATATAGTCTAAGTAAAAAGAAACATGCCAACTACTGAAGAGATGGCACAAGCTAGTGTGGTGGCAAACGGGGACCTGATGAAGCCTATGTGTATGAATCTGAGTTGTGAAGCTTACGGTGTCTGAATGGGGTCTCAAAAGGAAGGAAAGGAAGGGCATCACCAGTCAAGAGAATTCCAACAGTGTCTTATGAAAGAGAAGACAAATACACAAGATGAGGTTTATTACTGACTGAAGCAGCAAGAATGAATTTGTGTGAATACGTACTATCAATTAAACTTAAAGAGGTTCATGAGGCTGAACAGGCTGATTAGGGCAATTCAGAGGTGTGTTATGCCACAAGAGGAAAGCTGGAGTTTGACTTCAAGTGATGAAGTCATGGACTTAGGTATTATTTGCAAGGATAGTACTGGGTTCATTTTTGAAAGAGCTTTCTAACAAGCAGTGTACAGGAGAGCCAGGAGGGGAAAGTCAGTGGAGAGCAGGTGGACTCTTACCCCCCAAATCCAGAGGGCAGTAATAAGAGACTGAACTGAGACGGGGGGGACAGAGATGAGCACAGCACTCTGCTCTGAATGAGTACATGGACAAATCAATGCAGTGCAGAATTTAGGAAGAGAAGTTATTTTGGGGGAGAGGAAAAGCTAGAGGAGACTGGGTTAGATCTGATGGAAATGTTCAGAAGAAACTGGTATGAATACTTAAAGAGTTTGCAAAAGAAGTCCTCGGGTCACCCACAGTTCAGGTTAGAAAAGGGAAGAGTTCAGATCCCAGGAAACACTACCTTAAAGTCTCTGGAATCTTATTGTATTTTTTTTTTTTTAAGGATTTTATTTATTTGACAGAGAGCGAGAGAGGAAACACAAGCAGGGGGAGCGGGAGAGGGAGAAGCAGGCTCCCTGCTGAACAGAGGGCCTGATGTGGGGCTTGATCCCAAAGACCCTGGGATCATGACCTGAGCCGAAGCAGAGACTTAACGACTGAGCTACCCAGGCACCCCAAGTCTCTGAAATTTTAATACAGCAGATTTTAATGCAGGAAAAGGGATAGCCCCAAATGTCTCTATACAAATTTAAGAAGTATAATATGTTGGAGATTAATTTAAAATAACTAAGACTTAACTGTGAATATTCCTATGATGAGTCAAAAACCAGACATTTCACAATTAAAAAGTAAATCAAGATTAAAGGGGAGGTGCCATTGGTATCTAGAGCAAAGTTGTCCAGAATTATGTGACATAAAGAATAGGTATTAACAGGCTAAAGGGGACAGTGAGGAAGGGGAAGTTGGTATCATGGTTGGAGCCCAATGTGGACCTTGAAATCTCAGAACATAAATAAAGGACACAAACAATGTCTTTCTGACCAACTGGTAGCTTTCTGCTAAAGACTATAGTGGGGAGGGGGGGCACAGGGAGGACAGAGAGACACATAAAATTACTAAAGGTTTGAATTAAGTACTCCATCAGTTAGCTGGATGGTTTTAAAGAGGATGTAAACTTAAGGGGGATCCTTTAGGCAAAGGAAGGACTTGCTAGGTGAAAAGGGGAGGGAGGAAAGTATGAGAGGGAAACATCTAAAAAGGCAAGACAGTAGAAAAGGCAGGGCAGTTCCACCTCTTTGCCAACGATCTTGTCCTCCATCCTATTAAAACCACTGCTTCTTTCAAGTCCTGGACCTTTCATTACAAATACTTGCATTACTTCCATATTCTCCATGTAAGCACCCCACTCTCCGACCCCCTTTTCAGAATAATTTTTGATTTCATGAGGGTCAGGCCCCCACAATGCCTTTACTTTTCCCTCCTTACCTGCCTCAGAGTCCATGATTCCCCCTCACCAGTTGGCCTGGAAAAATCTTGATGGTTTTGAATACAACTCTTCTACCTCATCTGTACCAGACAGGGCAAGGGGTCACTCCACCCCCAACATGTCAACTGGTCTCATTTTAAGTTTACAACTAAAGTGCTTCCTTAATTGGTTAGTGATCCTCATTTTCCCATTTGTATTCTCATTTCCCTAGATACCTAATTCATCAGTTCCTGTTTCTCCTTAATTCTGCCTACTCTTTGGGGGTTTGTTTTATAACAAATTCAGTGAGATAAAATTCACATTATATTTCACTCACATAAAAATGTGTAACTTTATGGTTTTTAGTATATTCAGAGCTGGGAAACCGTCACAATCAACTTTAGGATATTTTCACCACCTCAAAAAACCTGAACTCTTACCACCCCCACTCCTGAGAAATTGCCACCACTCCCCCCACCACCACCATAGGCAACAACATACTCCAGTTTGTGTCTCTCTAGATTTGCCTATTCTGTAGACTTTATATAAACAGAATCATACAGTATGTGATCCTCTGTGACTGGCTCCCTACACTTAGTCTATCTTTTCAAGATTCACCCATCTTGTAGCATGTTTAAGGGCTTCATTTTTTTTAAAATCACCAAGTACTATTCCATTATGTTTTACAATGGAAACCATTATGATGGAAACCATGTATTATATATATACCGGGGTTTATCATGAGAAAAACAAAACTCACTGGAAGAAGACTTTTTCATTATCTGCCTACCACATCTACCAATTTACCTGTATCCATATTACTCCTTCTGAGATTATGCTCCAAAGGCTAAGCTCTCTATTCAAACCCTGAACCCACGCATGCTCTTAGCAAACAGCTCTTCTTTCCTGCACCAAAAGCTTCCCCTCTGCTGATTTTCCAATAAAGATGCTTTAGTTTCATCCACCTCTCAGAAATTAAAGAAAAAAACCCCTCCCTTTCCTTGCATCTCCTTTCAATCGCCCCCCCCATTTCACTGTTCTTCTATTTAACAAATATCTTCAATGATGTCCAAAGTCACTGTACCCATTCCTTCAGTTCTCATTCTCTCCTGACCCTACATAATTGGGCTTTTTGGATCCATCATTTGAGGAAACCACATTTCTAAGGTTATCCAGGAGTCTTCATTTTGCTAAATCCAGGCAAGCTTCAGTGTCCTTCTTTGACCCATGAACACAACTGAGAGTTGATCCCACTGGCCCTCCTAGGAACTCTACTTGGCTTCCAGAATACCCCCTCTACTTTGCTTCCTAGCCCACTGGCCGTACCTTCCAGTAACCTCTGCTGAATAGAACAATATAGAACTGCAGTTAAAACCACAGCTGTTGGAGCAATGCTAGCTTCAACTTTGGACCCACCACTTGTAGCTGTTGACTTGGCCAGGTTACTTCCTCTCTTTATGCTTCAGCCTCCTATCTATAAAATGGGGTAACTGTACCTACCTCTTAAGACTGTAAGGCTCAAATGAATGATACAAACTCTTCAGCAGAGTTCCTGGCATATGGAACAATGTCTGCCTTGGTTTTCAGTATTGTATTCTCAAGTGTTATGTGTTGAAGTATTCCTGGGCTCATCCCTTTGTCTCTACATTCCCTTCTTATGTACTCTCACTGGCTCCCATGGCTTTGCTGATGTGTTTGCAGATGACACCCGACATTATATATTTAGACTTTATTCACCAAGTTGCTTACTTACCATCTGCACCAAAATTTCAAAGTTAAAATATCCAGCATTTTAACTTGATATCCTCTCTGCAAACCACTCCTCCTTGACATTTGCCCATCTCAGGAATTACATCCTACTGATTGCTAAAGTCAAATACTCACTCTTGACTCCCTTCTCTCATATCCTGTATTTAATAAGGCAATAGGGAGGCCCTATCTTCAAAATAAATTCAGTGTCCAATTCCTTCAATGTACCACCCCCAATGCAAGTGGTGAGCCTGCATCTCATCAACTGCAACAGCATCTAATCTAGTGTCTTCTTTCTACTCTTATCAACTTCTAGTCTGCTTTCTGTGTAACAGCCATCATCCTTTATAAAATACACATTGGATTAGAACCACGGCATTCCCCATTGCACTCATAACCAGGCCCTTTACAATCTTCTCTAAGCTGATAGCCTGTTGCCCAAATTTTCTTTGTTCACCCTGCTCCAACCATACTAGCTCATTGTGGTCCCTCAAATAAGCCCAATTCATTCTCAATCCTGTCTTCCTTTTGGTCTTCTACCTGAAATGTCTTTCCTCTATTTATATAGCTCTTCCCCATCATTTCTCCACATATTACCTCCTAGATGTCCTCCTGAGCTGTCCTAATTAAAAGACCACATCCCTGGTGCCACTCCTCCAGGCCCTAAGTGTTCTCTGCTTCACTCTTCATAGGATTATCTCCACGTGAAATTATTAGTTTATATACTATCTAAGTCCTTACTAAAATATAAGGAAGATAGGCTTTTGTCATGTTCATTTAGGTATTTCTAGTACCTAGAAGGGTGCCCAGCGCACAGCAAGTACTTGAATAAATACATGTTGAATGTACGAATGAATGGTGGTGGCAGAGCCGTGATGACCAAATTCATCAAGGAGAAAATCTCTCTCAGGGTGCACGAGCAGAAGCTCTAAGTCCAGGTTTCTCCCCCAGGGCACGGAGTGTCTTTCCGCTGTTAACCTACAAAGATCTGAAATTTATTTTGAGAAAGGCTGCAATTTTCTTTCACAACCTCCTTTTCTTTTCCTAGTTGCAGTTCTACCTTTTTTTTTTGGATTTGATCCAATAAAATGAATGTCACTGTGGTATTTGCATGAACCTAGAATGAAATTTTCCCACACAAGGAAAAAATTTATCAACCACTCTTATCTCTCCCACCAATACCCGAAAGCCCCTAAGCATGCACATATATATATGTAATTTTAAAAAATCACTAAATGTCTTTTTTTCATTTCAGACCTTCAGAAAATGGAAATACTAGAATAACCCACACATGTCTTTCTTTTGCTTAATTTACCATTTAGTAACATTTAGAGCATAACTATTTTGAAAAGACTCCCCGGCCATTCTTATAGCAGGTACTATGTTGAGAGCTGGGGAGAACAAAAGCATAAAGGAGCTAGTTTTCAAATAAGAAAGCACATTTTAGATAGTATTATACATTAAGATCATACCATAAACAAATTATGCCTAGAATGTTAACGAGAGATCTTTAACAGAAACTTGAGTTTTCAACAATACATAATGCAGGTATACTAAGAGGTGGATCTACTTTTAGTACAGGGGTACATTATGTTTTGATAAAATCCAATACATGAAAGACAGAATTTCAGATGAAGAGAAATCAGACACAGATTATTTAAAAATGACTCCTTGGCTTTTTGCAAAATAATGTACAATAGGCTCTGGTCAATTCCCTACAGTTCATTTATAGTCACTTTTTGGAATTTGCACACAAATTGCTATTTTAGTATATCTAGCAAAGCATAACAGCTCTAACTTGGAGTTAAGAGTTGCACTATTGGAGTCAACAAGTGTGGAATAAAGAACTAACCTATCACTGAATGAGACTTCCCTAGGGTATTTTACTTTCAATGTTAGCTGGAAAAAAAAATCTTACCTGCAATTCTTCACAGCAACATCACTGTCTACCAAAATCAATTTAGAGCCCAGAGTGTCTGCCCCTCCCACCTTCCACAAGCCCAAAGTAATTTATGTCCAAAAGATTTAAATTTAAGAGAGGCCCTTCAGGCTGAAGTTCTACAGCCTAGGAAGCACGGAGGGACATGGAGACAATGTGATAAGCAGCTTTCAAATTTTTATACAAGATCTTCCCTGTGTATTTCATTCAAGTACTTCACCTACTGAGAAAATATAGTGTATTCACGCATCAACTCACATCCAAGGCAAGTATTTGTTGTGGATTAATGGCTATTAAGTATCTACTGGATCCACCGAACAACGTTATATACTAAATTGAGGGTACTGTGACAAATACGTGGGAACCATTTCTACTATGTAACACCAGTGAAATAATTACCAAAGTAATATTTAGAGTACCAATTTGGATATTTTAAAACTTTCAAAAAGAACGCTTTATAGGATAAAATCAACAGGCTTTTTGGGGTATCCAAATCAAACATCTCACAGATTCCTCTGGCTTATAATTTAAAATAACCAAAACATTATAGCAAAGTTCACAGGAAGAAAAAATATTAAAACCTAAAAGCTATATTAAAAATTAAATATTATCATATTTATATGACAAAAACTTCCTAGAATTTTCTTCAGTTTTCTTTGATTGTTATTCACACTAGATTTACTAACTATAAAAACAACTTAAAATTCTGAGCAGAGAAATCCAAGCTAAGTGAAATCACCACAAATATCAATTTTAAAGTAATCATTGAATGTGACAGTAAAAACTATTCCTCTTCTAGCCAGTTTTAAGGATCATAACTATAACTACTTCATGAAAGCAGATACACTTAAGTATATAATAATTCACAAACCATTCTGTACACTTAATTTCTTGAAGTGTCCAAATTTGGGAACATCAACTCAAACACTCAAGTTCATGCAGGGATGTGTCGGAAGCCAGGTATGAAGGGCATCACACCACTAGCTAGCAATTCAGCCTGGAGGCCACCCGTTTGTGACTTCTGCTTTAGATCTTTGGTAACGAAAATTACCAGTAAGTAGGAAGCAATCTTAGAAATACCCAATTCTTATTTATAAATTTCACCATCATCTATAGCAGTGTGAGAAAACTAGGGAGAATCTGCATATTAACAATTAATGAAAATAAATGTATCTGACAAGAGAAAAGGTTTTAATTTTGCACAAAAGGAAAAGAGTCCCAGTTAGCGTAATTTTTCCTTAAAAAGATATTTTGGATATACTGGTAACACAGCAGAGATATGTAACACAAACAAACATTTTTTTGTGTAGTTTTTTTTTATTGTCTGCAACACCAAAGTAACCCAAATTTCACATTTACAATGAACTTTTTAATAAAAATATGCTATACATATTAAGAGATACATGTTATACAAGTTTTTGAAAAGTAAACACATACACTTAATACAGTAAAGAGAATAAACTGAATTGCTATTATCATTAATATTCCTTCTTTTCTAAATGATCAACAACTCTTACCAATAGCTTTTATGAAACCATCACTGTCCTAACTAGCTATTTTGGAGTGTGATGTACGAAAAATAGGCTTCTTAAAAAAGAAGTGATAATGAGTTATGACTGTGCATCATATAATTTCATTTTATCAGACTGTCACTAAAACAATCAGAATTTCTACAAGATGGAGGTTTAGTTCTCCACAAATCTGGTAGTGTGGGCTACCTCAGCCCAACTCCAGAAATAGGTAGTTACCACTTCTCAACTAACGCCCACACTTACATCTGATAATTCAGAATTCTTTAAGCCAATCCTTGCAGCACTGCATTGCCTCCTCTCCGTATAATGAGGCCTTACTACTGAATTTTGGGAGATGTGATGAACAGTTGTTTGGCCCCTGCTACTTTAAAAATATTATTGCCATGTTTCAAAAATTAAGATCCAAGAACTCAGTTAAGTCCCAGGATAGGTTCAGCTTCCTTTGTAAAAACATCACCTGAGTATCACTAATGAGAAGAACACAAATATCATATTATGCTATTTCAATGAAATACCACTATGACTAACATCTTTCCTCAGCAGGCCAAGTGATGGAACTTGAAAATGTGTGAACTTAAGACCCAGTCTAATCTACCACGAAAATAAGAGGCAACTACATCAAGATGCATTTTTTTCCCTAAAAAGCTTGCTTCCTTTGCCAACAAACAGAACAGTTAAAAATGAATTGTAGCTAAAGTAACATAATTTTAGAATTACAAAGTATAGATCTTGTCTAAGTATCTCCTAGGCCACTCCTTACCTGTAATAAGCACCCACCATTCACAGATGGCCTACCACGTGGCAGGCCCCATATGTCAGTCGTTTTATATGCATAAGCCCACGAATCACCACAACACCTTGTGTGTCATTTTTATTCTTTTTTTTTTTTTTTAAACAGATGAAGAAACTGGAGTTTCATATCACCTTCTAGTCTTAAAGTTTCCTGGTACAGCATAGCATTTCTTCTTATTGTCATAAGAGAAAACATTAGAGCACCAAGAAGTTGAAAGCATCTGAGTTCTAATATTTTCTTACTTGGTCAACATAAACAATATCCCAACTTAATTAGCAATCCTTCAGCACTGCAGTATTACATGTGATTACTGCATTTCTTTATCAGAATAATGGAACTATGCTCCTCTTTTGGATAGATTCTCCTTTATTTGCACATTTGACCTTTCTCTTAAAGGTCAAAATTTATAGGATGCTTTTTTCAAGATTTCTAATTGAAGGGACATGAAAGAGTTTTCTTTCTCGTGACTGGAACTGAGCTACTGCATTTCAGTTAAAAGTACTTATTTTAAATAGTTTTTCACTTTTATGTTATGTCACATTTTGATCTTTCCAGATTTGGAACAGCCTTCAATTTCTAAATGTTGTTTTGAAAGTTACAAAGATCCATCATCAGAGGTAAAGTATAAACAGCGCTACATTGAAAACCATTTATCCACATCCTCAAGTAACAAATGTCCCTCTCTCATGGGAGTTTCTATTCTAATATGTATTTGGGAGGGAGAAGGAGGGAAAGACATACAAGGAGGCATGTCAGGCAATGATAAATGCTAGGAAATGTAATTATTTTTCTAGCAGTGCTTAACTTACTAAGTTTGTTTTTCAAGCTCACCAGCTTTTGATCTGTGCTTTATTTTGTTTCACATGTTGGATGCAGAGTTTAAATTATGCCCCCCAGTAGTGATAAGAAATAAAAGGTGAGGTCTTCCAAGACCTAAATGTTAAATGGGAGGCAGTCTACTTAATCTTCAAGGCTGTTTGAAAGAAGTGGTTATTGAACTCTTGGAAATGAAGAAGGCTTTCATTTTTAGTGGATTTACTAACACCAGAAAAAAGCACAAATGTATACCACTTTGTAAATAGTCTCCAGTGTCCTGATATCCATGGATGCTAGACTAGGAAATTTCATTACAAAGAGAATTCACAATCAGAGGTGTCAGTCGGAGGTGGAAGAAAGGGGCTGATCAGAAAATACTATCCAACTCAGATTCTATGATTCCTTTGCAATCATCTTATTACAAAAATGAAAAATAAAATGCATAACAAAACTGAGATCCAAAGACTAAGGTTTCCTGGCTCCTAGAACAATGTTCCTTCTACTATATGATTTTCATTATGGTATAAACCCATTAAGTAACTTCCTCATCAAATAAACTATTTTCCATCGTTATGATGACTACTGCTACATTACTAGTGAGAAATTTTAATCCTAAATGCTTTTTTACCATTACCCAGTCTGTGTACTGTAGGAAATAAAAATCAAGTTTATTATCAGACTAAGCTCAGTCTTAGAGAGGGCAGAAGACAGCATGCTATTTGAAAACAAATTGATTTTTATTATAAATGTAGTATATGCACATAGTAGAAATTTCCAACAGCACTGAAAGGTGTAGGTGAAAAGTAAAAGTCCTGCATCACAAACTAATGTTCCACAGTCCTACATTTCAGAGGCAACTAAGGTGCTCTCCCCTTAAAAAAAAAATCTAAGATTACGAAAGCACATATGTGCACATATATATACCTCTGAAAAATACAATGGGCTTACAGGACTACAATGTTATAATACTAAAAATGAATTAACTACCCATTAAGAGAATCAAGTGCTAATTATACTTGGCAAAACCGCTTCAAATACAATTCATTAATTTAAAAGATGGTCACCATAACAAGTATATGAAATAATCATTTATAATTCAAGCAAGGGTAGAGCCTCTTAAAGATATGAATAATCTAAATCATACTTCCCTTGATTGTAGCAGTAAAACTGTGGGTAAAGGGTACAACAGATAAACTAGCAAGAGAAAACTGAGGGGTGAGAAAACAATGCCCCAGTGCAACTGTCACTCCGACAATGAAGCCATTTTATTACAATAAATCAAAGATAATTTGTTTGCTAGCCAACAGAGAAGGTCACCACAGCCCAGGATTTTATAAAAATTGGTTCAGAAAGAAAAAATTCTACGTTGTCAAAGAAGTGCTATCTCTTATAAAGCTGGATGTCTGGGTTTTATCAGTCATGGACTTTGTACCAATTCCTTCTCACAGAGATTAATCACTTTCCTATACCAAATTAAGATGTACAAATCCACACTTTCATTCAGGACAACAAACATGATTTCATCTTTGAGGTTTGTCTACTGGGCAAGTGCACATATTTAAGAGGAAGGTCTTCCTCAAAGAAAATATCAGTCTCAGCCTCAGAAAACATTTTACCAAAATTAGCATTGTTAAAAAAGAGAAAAAAAGAAAAACACCTAACTTGGGTGGGGGGGGAAATAAAACCAATGATAAAAAAATTAACTTACCAAGAAGTGAAACAGGCTGGGTTACAGGAGGGGTGGGCAGATTCGTGGGTGCAGCAGGTGGCACGGCAGAGCCATACATTTTCACACTGTCACCAGACTCGGCGTTTCCTCTAGCCCCAGACACCACTGTTGGAATGGGATTTCCAATAGATAAGTCTTTTGTAGTGTCTTCATTTATACCAGCGATAGTAGCTAAGGAATATAATTACATCAACATGTGAAGCTGAATATCTCCCCCGTCAACAATCTTTTGCCATACTACAGACCCTATTACTGGTCCATTCTCCCTCCTACTCCCAACTCCAACAGGACAAGTGAACATAAAGGAAAAACATGCTTACAGTTTGGGATGCTTATTGGTGGAGTGTGAGGAGGAGGAATGGATACTGGTGGAGTTATAGGAGGTGGGGGTCCAGGAGGAAGAAAACCTAGAATAAGAAAAATAATGTCAACTTAGGTTGTGTCACTTTACTTTGGGCTCTAAAAAGGTTTTCTTAAACAATTCAGCGTACCTGGTGGTAAATGCATCGGATTAAATCCTGGGCGCAAAAATGGTGGAGGTGGTGGAGGAGGAACACCAGGACCAAAACCTGGAGGGGGAATGCCCAAGGGAGGCGTGAAAGTGGGTGGCTGGAGAGCACCAACTACAGGAGGACCCGGCTGATGTGGTGGTACCTAAAAACAAAGAAAGAAGAATGAAACCACACACCTAATTAGCTTCCCAACCGTATGGTAAACAGAGATGAAGAAAAGATCTTGTTGAAAAAGCTACTTCTAAACTTGTACTGACTGTGTGAACAAATTTATCTAATAACAGGTGATAATTAGTACCTATGATAAATAACAAAATTCAAATTTTTGAACGCTACTCTATGACAGCAAATTCACATTTTATGTCACAAGTATCTACCAGTGTTCTAACAGAATATGATACGTTAAAAAAAGCTGCATCGACAGGTAAGTGTGAGAACTACAACTCTAAGAAAAGACACCTGGCAATTTACAATGATTCAGATTCCAGGTTCTGGGGTCAAACTGCCTGTCTCCTCTCTCCTTTTAGTGAGCTCTGTGACTCTAAGTAAGCTATTTACAATCTCTAGACCTCAGTTTACTCATCTGTAAAACGAAAGAATGACAACCTCACATAGTTAGGGGGACTAGAGAGGTAATACATCTTTAAGTGCTAGTGCTTGTCACTTTATAAAACACCCAACAAATGTCAGCTATTATTAAAAAAAAAGTATAATCAATTTTAACAGACTAGTCAGGTTTCTTTAAATGAGTGGTGATATACACTGAATTTGATTTAGAACCTGTGCTGAATGGGCATGTCCAAAAAATCAGTTGAAGAGTTTGTCAATTTAGGAAACCCATGAATAAGATATCACCGCTAAGTATGTATCAAAGCATGTAATTTTCTCCTTAGGGAAGAAATATCAGAAGGCTTGATAACTCAGAGGGAGGAACAAGATGGAGGAGTAGGAAACGTAAATTACATTTGGTCCCACAACTAGATAGTTATCAAACCATTCTGAACATCTACAAACTCAACAGGAGAATGAAGAAAAGAATAGCAGCAATTCTATGAACAGAAAAGCAACCACTTTCTGGAAGGTAGGACATGTGGAGAAATGAATCCAAGCGATATTTGGGAAGACAGACCATGGGGGTAGGGGGAGGGAGCCTCCGTCAGCCAGCTACTGGCAAGTGACAGAACTGTGTGTGGAGCACAAAATTGGAACTTTCAGAAGTTGGCTCTGCTGACAGACGTCGCTCTAGTGGCTAAGCAGGTGGTGGAAACTTGCTGGGACCGTGTGGTCTCAGGACCCCTGAGCTCACAGAAAGACAGGGAGTGCCTGAGTGTGGCACAGCTCCTAAGTATTGAACAGGGAAGCCGGCTGCAAAGACGGAGTTTAGGAGGGGGCTCTCAGCTCAGGGTTGCCATATACTGTGATCCCCGGTAGAGACCACTGCACTTTGAGCAGGTATCCCACAAGTGGCAAATGAGACGCCCCCCCCCCCCTTTCCTCCACCAAGAGGGGCAGCATGGGAGCATGCTGCAGGAATCTGCTGGGTTTGGAGACTCCAAAGGGGGCTGTGTGTCAGAGACAGAAACACTCCATCACAGGCCAGGTGAAAGGAATGGGGCCAGAGATCAGGAGGTTGTCATTTTCATTCTCATCCTCCAAAGCTGTATAGAAAGCTTTCAGGGAACACAAGCTACTGAGAGCAAACAGGAGCAGATTACTTAGCCTGACCCCTGGCAAGGGCAGTGCAATTCTGCCTCCTGCAAAGACACTTGCAAATCATTGCAACAGGCCCCTCCCCCCAAAGATCAGCAAGAATATCCAGCCAAGACCAAGTTTATCAATCAATGAAAACTGCAAAACGCCAGCGCTAGGGGAATACAGCACACAGAAGTCATGCTTTCCGTCCCAGATTCTTTAGTCTTTCAAAGTTAATTTTTAAAATTTTCTTTCTTTCCTTTTTCAACCATCTTATTAATTCCTTTAAAAAATTTTTTTAATTTTCATTTTTACAGTGCTATTTTTTTCTTAAGATTTTTTTAAAAAGATTTTATTTATTTATTTGACAGAGAGAAACAGAGCTAGAGAGGGAACAAAAGCAGGGGGAATGAAAGAGGGAGAAGCACGTTTCCCGCTGAGCAGGGAACCGGATACAGGGCTCAATTCTGAGCCAAAAGCAGACTTAATGAACTGAGCCACTCAGGTGCCCTTACAGTGCTATTCTATCCCTTCATTGTATTTAACCTTATTTTTGGTATATATGTAAGTTTTTCTTTAAAATTTTGGGATACAATTTCTTCTAACAGACCAAAATATACCCTAAAGCTAGTTCTAGTCTCTTGTCTGATCACATTCTTTTTTTTTTTCCTTTTCTTTCAACCAACATCAATTCCTTTTTAAAAATCTTTTAAAATTTTCATCTTTATGGTCATATCCCATCCCTTCATTGTATTCACCCTTATTTTCTTATATATGTAAATTTCTTTCTTTAAAAATTCTGGGAGGCAGTTTCTTCAAACAGACCAAAATACACCCAAAATCTAGTGTGTGGTTCTGTTCCATTCACCAGTCTGATCATATTCTTCCCTCCCCCCCTTCTCTTTTTCCCCCTCTGGTTTCAGACCTCTTCTGATGTGTTTAGTGTGTATTTTTCTTGGGTCACTGTTACACTTTTAGCATTTTGTTCTCTCATTCATCTACTCTTCTCTGGACAAAATGGAAAACCTCACCTCAAAAAAAAGAACAAGAGGCAATACCGACTGCCACAAACCTAATCAATACGGACACTAGTAAGGTGTGGGAACTAGAGTTCAGAATGACGATACGAGCTAGTACAGATACTAGCTAGGTTTGAAAAAAGCATAGAAGATACCAGAGAACCCCCTTCTGGAGAAATAAAAGAACAAAAATCTACCAAGTTGAAAACAAATAGGCTACTAATGAGGTGCAATAAAAAAAAAATGGAGGTTCTTACTGCCAGGAAAAATGAGGCAGAAGAGAGAACCAGTGATATAAAACAGCAAATGATGCAGCTGAGAAAAAGACAGATATTTGACACTGGATCACAAGGGGAGAATTTGAGAGATAAGTGATACCCTAAGAAGAAACAATATTAGAATAACTAAGATCGCAGAAGAAGAAGGAGAGAGAGGGTATACTGGAGCAAATTAAAAAGGAGAACTTCCCTAATTTGGGGAAGGAAATAGGCATCAGAATCCAGGAGGCACAGAGAAGGCCCTGCTCAAAATCAATAAAAATAGGTCAACACCCTGACATCTAATAGTAAAACTTACAAGTGTCAGAGACAAAGAGAAAATCCTGAAAGCAGCTTGGGACAAGAGGTCTGTAACCTACAATGGTAGAAACATTAGACTGGCAGCAGACCTATCCACAGAGACCTCGCAAGGTACTGGCATGGTGCGGTTCAGAACACTAAGTAAGAAAAATATGCAGCCAAGAATACTATATCCAGCTAGGCTGTCACTGAAAATAGAAGGAGAGATAAAAAGTTTCCAGGACATGGGCACCTGGGTGGCTCAGTGGGTTAAAGCCTCTGCCTTAGGCTCAGGGTCCTGGGATCGAGGCCCACATCGGGCTCTCTGCTCAGTGGGGAGCCTGCTTCCTCCTCCTCTCTCTCTGCCTGCCTCTCTGCCTACTTGTGATCTCTGTCAAATAAATAAAATCTTTTTTTTTTTTTAAAGATTTTATTATTTATTTGACAGAGAGAAACACAGCCAGAGAGGAACACAAGCAGGGGGAGTGAGAGAGGGAGAAGCAGGCTTCCCGCCGAGCAGGGAGCCTGATGTGGGACTCGATCCCGGGTCTCCGGGATCATGATCTGAGCCGAAGGCAGTTGCTTAACCAACTGAGCCACCCAGGCACCCCAAATAAATAAAATCTTTAAAAAAAAAAAAAAAAAAAGCTTCCAGGACAAACAAAAACTAAAAAAATTTGCAAAACCAAACCAGCCATACAAGGAAACATTAGGGTTCCTCTAATCAGAGAGAGAGCCAGACCAGAAAGGAACAGAGACAATCTACAGTAACAGTCACCTTATAGGCAATACAATGGCACTAAATTCCTATCTTTCAAT
>PITA01004982.1:0-16690 GCA_004023965.1 Spilogale gracilis | reverse complement strand
TGAATATAAATGGGCCAAATGCCCCAATCAAAAGAAACAGGGTGTCAGACTGAATAAAACAAGACCCAGCTATATGCTGTCTGCAAGAGACTCCCTTTAGACCCAAAGACACCTCCAGATTTAAAGTGAGGAGGTGAAAAACCATATACCACGCTAATGGACATCAAAAGAAAGCTGGGGTGGCAGTCCTTATATCAGATGAATTAGACTCTAAACCAAGACTATGATAGAGATGAGAAAGAACACTATATCATACTTAAAGGCTCTATCCAACAAGAAGATCTAACAGTTTTAAATATCTATGCCCCTAACATGGGAGAACCCAATTATATAAGCCAATTAATAACAAAATCAAAGAAACACATCGACAATAAATACAACAGTAACAGGGGACTTTAACATCCCCCTCACTGAAATGGACAGAGCATCTACGCAAAAGATCAACAAGGAAATAAATGCTTTAAATGACACACTGGACCAGATGGACTCCACAGATATATTCAGAACATTCCATCCCAAAGCAACAGAATATACATTCTTCTTTAGTGTACATGGAACATTCTCTAGAATAGATCATATTCTGGGTCACAAATCAGGTCTCAATCAGTACCAAAAGACTGGGATCATTCCCTGTGTATTTTCAGACCACAATACTTTGAAACTAGAACTCAATCACAAGACAAAAAGGTAGGAAGAACTCAAATACAAGGAGGCTAAAAAGATCCTACTAAAGAATGAATGGGGCAACCAGGAAACTAAAGAATTTTAAAAATTCACGGAAACAAATGAAAATGAAAATACAACTGTTCAAAATCTGAGATGCAACAAAGGTGGTCCTATGAGGAAAGGAACAAGGTCTCAAAAACACAACAAACCCTACACCTAATGGGGCTGAAGAACAGCAAAGAAAGCCTAAACCCAGCAGAATAAGATAATAAAGAATTAGTAAGATTAATAAACCCCTGGCCAGACTTATCAACAACAAAAGAGAAAGGACCGAAATAAAATCATGAATGAAAGAGGAGAGATCACAACCAACACCAAAGAAATACAAACAATTATTAAGAACATATGAGCAACCGTATGACAGCAAATTAGACAATCTGGAAGAAATGGATGCACTCCTAGGGATGTACTACTAAAACGGAACCAGGAAGAAAGAGAAAACCTGAATAGACCCATAACCTCAAAGAAATTTGCAGCAGTAATCAAAAATCTCCCAAAAAGAGCCTAGGGCCAGATGGCTTCCCAGGGGAATGGCACCAAACATTTAAAGAAGAATACCTATTCTCCTGAAACTATTCCATAACATAGAAATGGAAGGAAAACTTCCAAACTCATTTTATGAGGCCAGCATATCTTGATCTCAAAACCAGACAAAGACCCCATCAAAAAGGAGAATTACAGACCAATATTCCTAATGAACATGTATGCAAAAATTCTCAGCAAAATACTAGCCAATAGGATCCAACAGTATATTAAAAGGATTATTCACCATGTCCAAGTGGGATTTTTTCCTGGGCTGCAAGGCTGGTTCAACATCCACAGCAATCAAACAATGTGATACAATACATTAATAAAAGAAAGAACAAGAGCCCTATGATACTCTCAATAGGTATAGAAAAAGCATTTGACAAAGTACAGCATCCTTTCTTGATCAAAACTCTTCACAATGTAGAGAGAGAGGTACATATCTCAATATCATAAAAGCTATCTACAAAAAACCCACAGCAAATATCATTCTCAATGGAGAAAAACTGACAGCTTTTCTCTTCAGGTCAGGAACACGGCAGGGCTGTCCACAATCACCACTGCTATTCAACATAGTACTAGAAGTCCTAGCCTCAGCAATCAAACAACAAAAAGAAATAAAAGGCATCCTAGGTGGCAAAGAAGTCAAACTCTCACTCTTTGCAGATGATAAGATACTTTATCCGGAAAACCCGAAAGACTCCACCCCAAAACTACTATAACTCATACAGGAATTTGGTGAAGGGTCAGGATATAAAATCAATGCAGAGCAATCAGTTGCATTTCTGTACACCAACAAGACCAAAAAAAGAGAAATTAAGAGGCCCATCCTATTTACTAGGTAAGAAACCTAGGAATAAATCTAACCAAAGATGCAAACAATCTGTACTCAGAAAACTACAGAATACTCATGAAAGAAATTGAGGAAGACACAAAGAAATGGAAAAACGTTCCATGCTCATGGACTGGAAGAACAAATATTGTGAAAATGTTATGCCACCTAGAGTAATCTACACATTTAATGCAATCCCTATCAAAATACCATCTATTTTTTTTCAAGGAAATGAACAAATAATCCTAAAATTAATATGGAACCAGAAAAGACACCAAATAGCCAGAGGAATATTGAAAAAGAAAACCAAATCTGGTGGCATTACAATTCCGGACTTCAAGCTCGATTACAAAGCTGTGATTACGAAGGCATGGTACTGGCACAGAAACAGGCTCACAGATCAATGGAACAAAATAGAGAACCCAAAAATGGACCCTCAACTCAATGGTTAATTAATCTTTCACAAAGCAGGGAGAATGTCCAATGGAAAAGACAGTCTCTTCAACAAACGGTGTTGCGAAAATTGGACAGCTACATGCAAAGGAATAAAACTGGACCCCTTCCTTATGCCACACACACAAATAGACTCAAAATGGATGAAAGAACTAAATTTGAGATGGCAATCCATCAAAATCCTTGAGGAAAACACAGGCAGCAACCTCCTCAACCTTAGTCGTAGCAACTTCTTCTAGAAACGTCACCAAAGACAAGGGCAGCAAGGGCAAAAAAGAACTACTGGGACTTCACCAAGACAAAAAGCTTCTACACAGCAAAGGAAATAGTCAATAAAACCAAAAGACGACCGACAGAATGGGAGAAGATATTTGCAAATGACATATCAGATAAAGGGCTAGTATCCAAAATCTTTGAGTTTAACAAACTCAACACCCAAAGAACAAATAACCTAATCAAGAAATGGGCCGAAGACATGAACAGACATTTCTGCAAAGAAGACATCCAAATGACAAACAGACACATGAAAAAGTGCTCAACATCACTTGGCATCAGGGAAATACAAATCAAAACCACAGTGAGATACCATCTCACACCAGTCACAATGGCTAAAATCACTAAGTCAGGAAATGATAGGTGCTGGCGAGGATGTGGAGAAGAGGGAACCCTCCTATACTGTTGGTGGGAATTCAAGTTGGTGCAGCCACTCTAGAAAACAGTATGGAGGTTCCTCAAAGAATTGAAAATAAAGCTACCCTAAGATCCAGCAATTGCATTACTGCGTATTTACCCGAGAGATACAAATGCAGTGATCTGAAGAGGGACGTGCACCCCAATGTTTGTAACAGCAATGTCCACAACAGCTGAACTATGGAAAGAGCCTAGATGTCCATCAACAGATGAAGAAGATATGGTGTATTTACAAACACATACACGGAATATTATGGAGCCATCAAAAGCCCCAAATTTTGCCATTTTCAATGACGTGGATGGAACTAGAGGGTATTATGCTAAGTGAAGTAAGTCATCAGAGAATGACAATTATTATATGATTTCAGTGCTTTGAGGAATTTGAGAAACAAGACAGAAGATCATAGAGGAAGGGAGGGAAAAATGAGGCAAGACGAAATCAGAGAGGGTGACAAACCATAAGACTCTTAATCTCAGGAAACAAACTAAGGGTTGCTGGAGGGGAGGGCAGCGGGAGGGACAGGGTGGCTGGGTGATAGACACTGGGGAAGCTACGTGCTATGGTGAGCACTCTGAATTGTGTAAGACTGATGAATCACAGACCTGTATCCCTGAACCGAATTATATATTGTATATTAATTTAAAAAAAAGACTAGGTGGTAGTTTTTTGATAGTTCAGATTTAATGTGAGAAATTGAAAAAGGTACAGGAAGTATGCTATTTAACATACATATCATTTAATCCTCAAAACAACTCTGACCTAGGAAAAACACCAGAGCCAAAGCCAAGAAAGGGAATTTGCATATTTATAGATAGGAAATTAAAGCTTAAATTAGGTGACTTGCCCAAAGTCACATTGTTGACAACAAACAATGGAGCTGGGATTCAAACTATGTTCTGTTAGAATCCAGAGTCTCTCCTCTGAAGGAATGCACTGACTGACCAGACAGATGTTTAAGAATACACCTTCATTTTAAGTAGCTATTAAATAACTGATCCATTAAAAAATTTCAGGATAGCACCACATAATTTGAAAAATAAGAAATTCTTTCCCTCAGGACAGCTGCTTGTTGGGCTATATTCTTTAAGTTCCCTCAGAACATAAAGTCCCCAAAGAATAAAGCTCCATTTTTAAGGAAAACAAGAGGAAACCGAATACAAAATGCTATTAGGTTTGCATATCAAGTCTGAAACATTATAAAGACATTAAATAATCTAGACAGGTGTAAGGCAATATAAATTTACTTTGACTTTGTTGATATTTATGAAAAATGTGTTAAAGTTTATAAAAAGTAGGTCTGACATACCAAAATATGAACATTTATGTATTCATGTCTTTGAACATTAATCTATACATGCATCTAAGTAAGTAAGATTTAGACTTTGGACACAAGTTTAAACAGTGCCCCAAACATTCTTACCTGCGGAGGTGGCACTGTTATAGGTGCGGGGACAGGAATAGGAGGGACAGGCACTGGTAAAGGTTTAGGTATGGGTGATACTGGTTCTGCATGTGAGGTTTCTGCCCCTCCATTTTGCGCAACTTCATTTTCATGCTTCTTGGGGATTCCTTTCCAATCTATGAGAGTTAAAGAAATTTAACAATACAATTTTACCATTTTTAGTCTATAGCTTTAAATCTAGAAATCATTTGAAAAAGGCTGATTATATAAAAAACTCAGTATGATTATTAAAGAAATCCCTATGTTGATCTTACAAATATTAATTGAACAAATGAACAATAACATACAAAAGAATGCTAACTGTGTCTTAGGCACAGCTCTAAGTAACATGGATTAATTCGGTGAATTCTCATAACCATCTTTAAGTATATCCCATTAGTATTCCCATTTTACAAATGAGGAAAAACAATTTGGATATTAAGGAAAACAAGGTCACATGCTCTAAGTGGCAGAGGTGGGATTCAACACACACACATTTGGCTCCAGGGTCTATGTTCATAATTAACCATAGTAGTGGAATAAAGATCCTAGGAGTGAGGAGCAAGATTCTTTTTATCCTGACCAGAATATCTGTCACCAGTTCAGCCCTGATACCTGTTTTAAGTGAAGGCATCATGCACTATGGGGAAAGTGGTCAAGGTATGGGAATGGCCCAGCGCTGTTTCACCTCTTTTTTTTTTTTTTAAGATTTTATTTATTTGACAGAGAGAAACACAGCCAGAGAGGGAACACAAGCAGGGGGAGTGAGAGCGGGAGAAGCAGGCTTCCTGCTGAGCAGGGAGCCCGACACGGGACTTGATCCCAGGTCTTCGGGATCATGATCTGAGCTGAAGGCAGTCGCTTAACCAACTGAGCCACCCAGGCGCCCCTGTTTCACCTCTTTTTGGCTCTCAAACCAACTCTGCTTGCTTGAAACTCCTTTAATCACTTACTTCTATTTTGCATACCACCCTGTACTCCACCTTGTCCAGCTATCTATCAATCTCCAGGTGATGCCCACACTGAGGCTATTTTCCCCACTGTAATCCTACGGTCAATCTGGCATTTTTAATGTTCATCACACAGGTAATTGCACCTCCTTGTCTTATAGGTTTACTTTCAACTGCTTCTCTGGACATTTAAATGTTTTCAAAGAAATTATTATGAAGCACTAGATTAAAACACAATACCAGTAATGTTACAAGTTTAAGACTCATTTAAACCATTAGGTTTCCACAGTGAAAAATTCTACTACCATCTACTTATACTATAATTAATGATTTAACCCCACAATCAGTATTGTTTCATTTATGTCTGAGCCTGTCCCACTAAACAGAAGTTGCCTTAAGGGCAAAGACCACATCTGTCTTCTCTATTACTGTTTCCTCAGTTTATAATGGAGAGATTGGCACATAGAAGGTACTTGAAAAATCTCAAAAATCATTTCTTACTGTGAAAAACATTTTTCATATGTACAACCTATAAACAGATGAATTTTAAAAGAAATTAAATACTGCTTTACCTGGATTAAGTGTATCACTATCCAACATTCCTCCTTCACAAAAACTCTCCAGTTCTTCAGGCTTGACTTTGTCCCATGGAATATAAGTAACACCCAGTTCTACATCCCAATACTGCTTATAATCTGCCTTTATTCCTTTGTTTAAAGCCCAGGCGATCTATATCACCATTAGTCAAAATATAAAAAGATATAAAAAGAAAAGAAAAGATTGTCAGTTTTTAGAATCAACTGTTTCTTGAATTTCTAATCACTCAGACTTGGGGGCAAAAGGGAAACAATCTGGCCTTGTCATCTCCGGATTTCAATTTGATGCCATGAAACTGGTTAACCTTTTCTCCCACTATTCATAAATTTAACTGGCATTACCTCCTTATCCACTCTTTCAAACACTCACTTCTCAATTTAGCTAACATAAAACTCAAAGAGGAAAATAATGTTTATCAGGGAAAGGCTGAACGAAGTTCCCTGCACAGGCACCACTTTCCATAGTCTTGGGTATCTTGGAATTATTCAGTAATAGACAAAATCCTTTTGCAGTGCAATCGAAGAGTAGAGTGTTATAACACTGAGGAAATGCTGACTCTGGTCCCTTATGAGAAGAATACCCATATATCTACATCTTTTTCTCTCCCTCTGTTGAATATTTTTATTAGTTTATTCTAAGAATGAGATGGCAAACTTTAAAAATGTGTAAAAAATCAAGGGGCACTTGGCTGGCTCATTCAGAAGAGCACGTGGGTCTTGAGTTCGAGCCTCATGTTGGGTGCAGAGATTAAACTTTTTTTTTAAAAGATTTTATTTATTTGTCAGAGAGAGAGAGAGAGAGAGAGAGAGAGAGAGAGAGAGACAGAGAACGCAAGCAGGGGGAGCGGCAGGCAGAGAGAGAAGGAGGATCCCCACCAAGGAAGGAGCCCAATGAGGGACTCAAGCCAAAGGCAGACACTTAATAGATGGAGCCACCTATGTGCTCAAAATAAACATTATAAAAACTTTTAGTATTTATTTATGTAAAGATTTTATTTGACAGAAAGAAACACAAGCAGGGGGAGTGAGAGAGGAGAAGCAGGCTTCCTGCTGAGCAGAAAATCCAATGCAGGGCTTGATCCTGGGACTCCAGGATCATGACCTGAGCCGAAGGTAGACGCTTAACAACTGAGTCACCCAGGTGCCCCCATAAAATTTTTTTTAAAAAATGTATAAAATCCAAAAAATCTTGAATAACAATATCTTCTGCTAAATGACATATTTAAAGCACCAATTAAGTAAAAATACCTTGATGAACCTATCTACACTTTTTGTTAAAAAACAAAATTCTACATGAACCTAACATTTAAAATTGTATGTCAATGTTTAGGAAATAAGCTCTTTAAAAAAATGTATACAAAATGCTTGTGTCCAAAATTAGTTTTTAAAAAGCCACATAATATTATGTGTTAAATTTTTTTTTTTAATTTTATTTATTTATTCGACAGAGAGAAACACAGCTAGAGAGGGAACACAAGCAAGGGGAGTGAGAGAAGGAGAAGCAGGCTTCCCGCTGAGCAGGGAGCCCGATGTGGGGCTCGATCCCAGGTCTCCGGGACCATGACCTGAGCTGAAGGCAGTCGCTTAACCAACTGAGCCACCCAGGCGCCCCTATGTGTTAAATTAAAAAAAAATGAATTACAAGATATAAAAACTGTACCTTTATGGATTTCTGGTTCACTTTATAGTTTCCTCGGCTCAGTTTCTGCAAGGCACGATAAGCATCTTGCCTATGAACCATAACAATATAGGCACAACCTCTGGGAGGAATCATCTGCTCCAAAACATTTTAATAAAATATAATAAAATCAAAGAGCAACAAAATAAGTACTAACTAGCCCATTCCAACAACCCCAACTCCCTTGACCCCTACCCATCCCACCAAGCCAGGTGCTATAATCTGTGATTAAGGTATCATAAACGGGCAAGTTCAGTCTCAGCCGCCAGTTTTTAATAAACTTACGGTTCTCCAAGCTCTGTTAATACAGATTTTTCTAGAGAAGGGCTGCAAATTAAACTTGGTTATCTAAGAAATGTGATTAAATGCAGAGAGGGCTAAACATGGACTCAACACCTACACTAGCCACATCTACAAAGCTGGGCAAATTTTAACTTGGGTCGCAAGTCCTTAATTTCATATAATGACATTAATCACACCTGCCCACTGTCATTACATAATTTAATAAACACTCACATTAATTGATTCAATTGGACCGAACTCTTCTAACAGACTGGCAACATCTTGCTGAGTAGTCCTTTTGTCCAGCTGTCCCACCCAGAGTGTAGTACTACAAACTTAAAATAAAATTATAATTATGAAAATATACTTTTTGATAATAAGCAGCACTGTACTTTTCTACAATAAAAAGAAAATCATTATAGAAAGATGCACAAGTCACATAATACTGTAGTTAAGTAGCAGATCCCATATACATCTAAAAATATTTTAGAAAATTGTGGTAGTACTTCCAGAAATGGAATAGGATAGTGGACAACATAAAGAGTTGAAAAAAAATCTGGCCCTTTTGTGGACAGAATCTAAACTGGGGCCAGAGATGCAATAATAGGTCCAAGGCCACCCGCGGCAAGCGAGCAGCAGCAGATCTGATCCCAAGTCTCCTGATTAACAACCAGTTCAGTGTTTTTGTCCACTAAGACAGCTGTCCCTTTCTGACTGTTGAGTGTATACAGATGGTTTTTCTCTTATGTTGTATCCCACATAGTAAGTCTCCCAATCAGAAGCTCTACATATGCCCTACTTGTATTATAAATTAAAATTTCAACAGTAACTACAAGCTTTTATCATGAATGTGTCTAGCATACCTTATTAAATATATTTGAAATACATGACGAAATTGAGAAGTTAATGAAAGCTAATATAATCTGTAAACTGTAAATCTTTTTAAAAAAGAGTTAATCTGTGAAAAAGAATAAAACCTTTCCATGAATAGGAGAGCTAGCTAACTGCTTTCCATTTCATACATTAAATTCAAGACATGCTATCACTTTATTCCTCATCACTAGGCACTAGGGTTTTGGGTTTGGGGTTCACTCCTTATTGCTGCTTTACAGCTAGATTTTTAAATTTAATTTTATTATTTTTTATTAAGTTATGTTAATCACCACACAGTACATCATTAGTTTTTGATGTAGTGTTCCAAGATTCATTGTTTACATATAATACCCCGTGCTCCATGCAATCTGTGCCCTCCTTAATAACCACTACTGGGCTCACCCATTCCCCTACCCCCTCCCCTCTAAAACCCTCAGTTTGTTTCCCAGAGTCCACAGTCTCTCGTGGTTCATATCCCCCTCAGATTTCCCTCCCTGCACTCTTCCCTTACCTCTCCTAATATCCTCCAAGTTGTTCCTTATGTTTAACATATCAAAGCAAAGTCAAGGTGTACACCAAAGAACAAACAAGAGACAATAAAGCAGTATTTTGTTAACAGTTATAAAACATCTTATACCCAGGACACAACAAAGGTAATGCAAGAAGTTTGAATGTAAAGGGTAATTTACCACTTGCAGTTTCTGGTTTGATTTGAGGAAGGCCTTTTTGTCGGCGTTCTCTTTCTTTTTCTCGATCTCGCCTTTCTTGGGACCGAGATCTAGGAGAATGTCGGCGTCTATCTCTGGACCGAGATCGAGAACGTCGATGACGGGACCTTCGAGACCTTGAGCCAGATCGAGATCGCCTTCTTTTTGGTGACCTAAGTTTTCGTGAGGGGGAGAAGTGACAGAACACAGATAAAAACTGAAAATGTAAATAGGCATTAATCTAAAAACGAAACAAAACAAAAAACTAGGTAGTTTAATGTTGTGGATATGTAGTAATTCAGTAGCAGAGAATTCATTTAAAAAAAGTTTAATATGTTGCAAGTTAGAAAGCATGCACATATTTTAAATGAGATAAATAAGGCTGCTAGCTTATAAAAGTATGTCTCATCTTCGATAATTTGATGTTATACTAAATTATGTATTTAGGAGTGTAAGAAGCTGTCATCACTTAGACTGCTACTACTGGTATCTACCTTCTCAAGTTAACATCTTTTCTGCAGCAGTTAAAAATGTTATCTGTTTATAGTATTAGTTATTACCTTTCCACTTCTGTTTGCTGAAACATGTAAAGGAACTGTGAATACATAACTCTTATTCTATGCATGTATGTATGCAGGCATTGGAGCAACTCAAAAGCACAGGTAAGATGACTGACCTTATTAGTTTTTTAAATTACTACTTCCATTCCCACTCTACACATACAGACATACAAATACACCAAATGTTCTTTTATTAACATTGCATATCTAAAAAAATCTGTCTCCTAAGACACAGGATTGGAAAAATATTTTCTATCAATTACCTGGATGTTGACCTAGATCTTGACTTTCTGTTATCAGACATGTGCCGCTTAACCTCTTGAATACAAGGTTGTTCTACTTCCATTTCCTTTAAAAATCAACAAAAAATAAACAAAACAACCACCCGTCATTAAATGAGAGAGATGGAAATTACAGAGGCAAGATGACAAAATCTAAAAAACACCAAATTAAAAATCATTTTATCGGAAGTTTTATTCTGGCTACTTGACACCACAATTACTAGTTTAATAATGACTGCCCATCAGTGAGAGAAAAAAATTTTTTATATGGTTTACAAGATTAGAAGAAACACTTCTCTACTTCCGGAAATTCAAATAAGTTACATACAATTTTATTAAACCATTGATTATAGTGGTAAACTAGGCACTGGTTAAGCATTCTAGACTCTACCTCAATCTTCACAGAATCCTATGGAAATTGGTGTTAGTATGTCCACTTTCTAGATGAAAAGCTTTAGACACAGAAAGGGTGAGTGTGTGTGCCCCACACTCTTTCTTCACATTCAAAAATGAAGACAACAAGAAAACAGGCAGGAATGTGCACACAAGTCAGTGCAACCAAAAAGATAACCAATCTGAGAATAAAGTTTTACCTGATGTGCCTTCTGTGTAAGTGGTTCATTCTGTGCCTGAAAAGTAGCTTGGAAAGCCTGTTGCACGGGTGGAGTTGGAGGAATCACAGACTGAGCCATGGGAGGAAATGGAGGTGTAGGAAGAAGGCCAAATCCTGGCATCTGTCCATTAGGAGGAAGTGGAACCTTTTGTTTTTAAAAAAAAGCACACGAGCAGATTTTCAGTAACAGCTACCAAAAATAATTTGGAAAGTCCTTAGTTACTTGATATAAAACTAAAATACCTTCAAGAAATTTTGATCAAGGAAAAACTGTGTAGTGACATACAACAATGATTAACAAGTTCCCTAAGTATAATATCTATCTAAGGAATTTACATATCCAAGTATATAGGTTAAAAATTCTAGAACTTATTTTTAAAATTATGAATACAAAGGCTTGACTTTATATATTTAAAGACATAATTTCATTTGTAAGAGGAACAATTTGACAGAATAAACTTAAAAGCCAGAGGGATACTGTACTGCAAACTGTCTCCTTTCAACTTCAAAGGCAATCAAGCCTTTTGGGAGGAGGAGTGGCTGTAGCACTGATGTATAGGTTCACTTAAAAAAATATACTCCAAGGGGAATTTCAACTAACATCCCTACTTTTAGGGTTTAAAATATCATAGTAATAATGAGAGTAAACCACAACATAACATTATTTCTGCATGTGCCATTCCAATACCAACAATATTAAAAGTATAATTACAGGGGCTCCTCGGTGGCTCAGCTGGTTAAAGTATCTACCTTTGGTTTTGGGATCAAGCCCCACACTAGGCTTCCTGCTCATTGGGGAGCCTGCTTCTCCTTCTCCCTCCCCTTTGCTTGTACTCTCTCAAATAAATAAAATCTTAAAAAAAAATGTGTACTTATAATGTCATGAAGACGTATTTCTTCTAATTTACTTAAAAACTTTCAACAACTGTTAAATATTTGGAAATAAATCCACAGGTTTTTTTATATTTCAAGCAAGCTTACAAAATACTTCTCAAACTTCATTCATCAAAAGGTCATTCAAAGCACAGTATCAATTTCCTATCAACAAATTACAGAATGGATCAACATGATACACATAAGAAAATGAACATATTCTAAAGAGTACTTCTCAGAACCCTTTCTAAACCAAGGATATGAAGTAATATTTCCCAAGGCTGGTTATAAAACAGAAATCTGTACAATTAAAAAAAAAAATAGATTCTTTAGAATTTGACTTTAGCATTAGATCCCTACTACCTCTGTAATTTAGCTGCGCAGTTAAGTTTAGAAAACTCTGAATAAAGGACTTGTTAAAATAAACCCAATAATCAAATCCCTACCAACTTCTTGCAATTTTCCAGAGTGCTATGTTCCTTTTGCTACAGATTTCAAACTATACTCATGAATGCTGAGAGCTAAAAACCCTCTAAAACATCTCAAACATTTGCCCCAAAAAACCTCCTCACAAGGGAAAGAGCTGTACTATTAAAGCAGGCCAGGTCCCTAAAACAGAGCTATAATCTCTCTAAAAGGTGTTAACAAAAATATCTATTATTAAGTTATAAGCATGTAATATTAAGTATGCTTGTTTTAATTAAAGCTTTTAAAAAAACTCAAGTCAGTTATATGCTCAAAGTTTTGATTGCAGCTGCAGTACTACTTAGCCAAACACACAATTAAAGAACAGTGGTCTGTGAAATGCAATCCATTTGCTCTAACGAGCAGATCGTCACGTATTAAAACTCAGCAGCAAAAAAAATGTGTGTACCTGATGATGCACTGGATCCTGCGGTAGCGTCATCATTCGAGGTTGAAACTGATCCATATTTTGATGTTGTGTATATGCTGTCTGCTGCATGCCATCTCCAGGAAACGCACTAAAAAAAGGAACAGTCTTCATTTTATCCATTCGAAAACATTTTGATTCTAAGCCACATTTATACAACAGAAACATTAAGAATGTTGTTCAGGAGTCATTAATAATTAACATCTTACTGAATCGTGTACTTGCCTACATTACTTTATACATTCAGCCTTATTCCCAATGTAAAAGACATTTTTAACTGTGAATCTGATAGAATCCCCTCCCCATTCAAAAGAAAACCCCAAATATCATAATTTAAAAAACAGTAACTATATGAAAAATGATTTTGTTACTAAAGTTATAGCTGACCCTCGAACAACATGGGTTTCAACTATGTGAGTCCACTTAGTTTTTTTGGCTACAGTACAGTACTGTAAACATATTTTCTCTTCCTTATGATTTCCTTAGCATTGTTTTTCTTCTAGCTTCCTTTATTCGAAGAACATAATATGTATTACATGCAAACTATGTGTATAGGTTTGGCTGCTCGTGAGGGGTAGGCTATGTAAGTTTTGGGGAAGTCAAGTTATAATGTGGACTTCGGACGCTGGGCAGGTTGGCACCCCTACCTAAACACCACGCCGTGCCAATAATCAACTGCAGTTGTCTTATACCTTAAAACGACTTCCAACTCTATCCACTGAGGAGCGCCGGAGAAAAACTTACAAGGGCCCCTGTGGAGGCGAAGCGGCAGGCGCGGCGGCAGGCGCGGTGGCAGAGGGCGCAGGAGGCACAACGGCCACTGCAGGTGCTGCAGCAGCAGCGGCGGCGGCGACAGCAGCAGCAGCATCTTCCTTCTTTGATTCTTCCACAGCTTCTGGCTCATCATCATAATCAAATCTATCAAGTAGCTTCTGGAATAGGTACATCAATATTCCATTTAATTTTTTAAAAAAAGATTTATTTATTTGACAGAGAGTGAGCACAAGTAGGGGGAACAGTAGAGAGAGAGAGAGAGAGAGAGAGAGAGAGAGAGAGAGAGAGAAGCAGACTCCCTGCGGAGTAGGGAGCCCAATGCGGGGCTCGATCCCAGGACCCTGGAATCACTGCCTGAGCCAAAGGCAGACGCCTAATCATCCGGGCCACTCAGGCGCCTCCAATATTCCATTTTAAAACTGGGATTGGGATACAATACACAAAGCAGGGGTGCCTGGGTGGCTCAGTCGGTTAAGCATCTGTCTTTGGCTTGGGTCATGATCCCAGCGTCCCTGGATTGAGCCCTGCGTTGGGTTCCCTGCTCAGCAGAGCGTGATTCTCCCTTCTCCCTCTGTTTGCTGTGCTGCCTACTTGTGCTCTCTAATAAATAAAATCTTAAAAAAAAAAGTTCTTATAATAACTGAGCTTAGATCTAATTATGACCCAGACACCTTGTAGTCTAACCCTCAGTCCAGCAGTAAAGCCTAGGCACTGCCGCCACTTTTACAGTGCTGCACACCAAATATTTATGTGACTCAGCATCAAGATAGAGTCAATGATGGGAGTCAAAGTTAAAACTAAGATCTAGATTGCCTGAAAAAACAAAACCTCTGGTCTTTACTGTTTTTCACATGTAGATATGTTCTTCAAAGTTTTAAGATTTATACCTATCACTCTGAAAATGTTTTGAAGAAATTAAAAAATTAAAACTAGGGGCGCCTGGGTGGCTCAGCTGGTTAAGCGACTGCCTTCGGCTCAGGTCATGATCCCGGAGATCCAGGATCGAGTCCCACTTCGGGCTCCCTGCTCGGCGGAAAGCCTGCTTCTCCCTCTCTCACTCCCCCTGCTTGTGTTCCCCCTCTGCCTGTGTTTCTGTCAAATAAATAAAAAAATCTTAAAAAAAAAATTAAAACTAAGATCACTTTTGTTGCTTTTTAGGAAAGTGAAGATCTGTGAAGCAGCTGAAATGAATTTTTCCTAGTCAGGCTGTTCTACTAGCTTAAAACAGACCTTTCAGTCAAAGAAAAATCACAGAATTTCTTTTTCTAAAATTCATGTAACTGACAAACACGGACCAACCAATTCTAACTAGAAGAATTACAATTCAAATTAACAACAAAAAAGGATTCCATTAGCATTACTGCTAATTCAACATTTTTTGAAGTCCTAGTCATCACCAGTACAATAAGAAAAAGAAATAGGCATAGATATTGAAGAGGAAAAGTCAAATTTAGTAAAGTTACCCAGAAACCTGAGAAAACCAACTAAAAGACTAAGTGTTGTATCACTTATGTGATTATTTACGATCACTTAAAAGATAAAAGGGGTGCTTGGGTGGCTCAGTGGGTTAAGTTTCTGCCTTCAGCTCAGGACATGATCTCAGGATCCTGCATCAAGCCCTATACATCGGGATCTCTGCTCAGCAGAGTCTGCTTCTCCCTCTCCCTCTGTGCTTTCTTTCCCTCTCTCCCTCTTTAAATAAAATCTTCAAAAATTAAATGATAAATGAAACAAACAGGAAAAATGACTATATGTCTTATGATGTAATGATGTAATATATGTACAGGACTTGTATGAAAAGGAATTTTAATAAATAGTGATTCTGTGTAAAGCTCTTGGTACTAGTTCATCTTGAGAAGTATGCTGTAACAGTTAATTTTATCAATTTGGTTAGGTTACCGTATCCAGTTGTTTGGTCAAATATTCATCTAGATGTTCCTATGAAGGTCTTTTATAAATGTGATTAACACTTAAATTAATAGAATTTGAATAGAGAAATACCCTCCATAATGTGGGTGGGCCTCATTCATGCAGCCAAGGATTTAGGAACTTAGGTTTCCCGAAGAAGGAATCCTCAAGACAGCAACACAGACTTTGCCCTGTAGAATTCAGACTCAGAACTACAACATTAACTCTTGCCTACATTTCCAGCCTGTTTTCTGCCCTACAAATTTCAAATTTGCCAGCCTCCTCTCAACTGTGTCAAACAATTCCTTAAAAATCAACCAATCTGGGGCACCTGGGTGGCTCAGTCATTAAGCGTCTGTCTTCGGCTCAGGTCATGATCCCGGAGTACTGGGATGGAGAAGTACCACATTAGGCTCACTGCTTGGCAGGAAGCCCGCTTCTCCCTCTCTCACTTCCCCTGCTTGTGTTCCCTCTCTAGCTGTGTTTCTGTCAAATAAATAAAATCTTACAAAAAAAAAAAGAAAAAAAAAAATCAACCAACGTCCATCTCCCCTTTTCCTCTGTGCACGTGTGTGTGTGCACGTGCGTAATACTTGGAAATGAAATAAAGAATACAGTACAGAAGCTGCAAATATTTAAACTGTTATGATGCAGAAATAATTACGTTAGTGGGACACAACAGAATTCAAATGTTCATTAACAGACATAGAAACAAATGAGAATTCAGAATTAAATGTATGACAAAAAAAGGGAGAACTGGCGATTTCCAAAAAGTTCAAGATTCAACTATCCTGAACCATATTCTAAATCAGGTTCCAGATGAAGAGACAAACATAAAAAACAGAAATACAAAACTACCAAAAGAATATATAAAATTAAAAAAATATATACATGTGGAACACTTTCTTAAACTCTGGAAGAACACATACAAATCTGTTCCAAGGCGGTAATTGCTTCCCTTTTTACTTCCGAACTTCCTGTACTGTTTTTTTCCCTTATAAGTATGTACTCCTTTTCTTTTCTTTTTTTTTTTTT